>MU004330.1:0-227817 GCA_010405375.1 Lophiostoma macrostomum CBS 122681 | reverse complement strand
ACCTCCTCTTCTAGCTTAATAAGCTTCTTTAAATTAGGCTCGCAATCGCGTCGCGTAGTAGTTCCTACGCGTCGGTTCTAGAGTGTTAATCGGACAACGTTAAACGTTAATACAGCGCGTCTTTTACTCTAAATTTAATATTAAGAGATAGCTAAGATAGCAAGAAGAATATCTGCTTTATTAGAGCTTTGCTGGAGCTTAGATGGTTAAGGCATAATAGTTACTAGTTGACGCGTCGCGAAAAGCTGGTGAGGTGGCCAGCTCGCTTGGGTGGCCAGCTCGCTTGTGGAACACGTTATAGAATAAGCTCACTCGCCATTAGTACTCGTTGTCTTCTTTTTTAGGTATCTCTGGCTCTGGAGAACATAAACGCATTCAGACTAGTTCTTCTAGCAGGACGAAAGATTCTCCACAACATCGTTTGCTATTAGTCCACATTTCAGACAAAGATTGTGAAGTGTAGTGGGCAGTCTGAAGCGATGAAAATCGCCGTCTTATAAGAGACCTTTCGAGCAATGTTTGCCGACGACTGATACAGAAACCGTCATGTAGAGCTTTTCAGACGATCCACAAAGCAGCACATCATGACTCTTGAGGACTATTTTAGCCATGAAAGTCTGGCTCGTTCGTTTCAGCAAAGGAACATATCCCAGCCAGAGGCACCAAAAGTCGTACCATGCATTCCTACAAGCATGGATTTTGATTGAGCTCCCAGTATTCCAACAGCATGTATCCTTGAGAATTTCGCTTTTAGTACACTGGTAGATTGAACTGAGGGACTTGTGCATGGAAAAGACAGATCTCCGTCTTCATATACAATCCCTGGTCACAGTTCCGCAAGGGGCCACTTCAAAGACTTCGAACCATAAGTTTCGAACTGTCCGAGAGAGCATATATGCATGGTGCTTCTAAGCTTTTGATATATCAGTGAATCAACGCAAGCTTTTTTTTTCCCAAAGTGGAGAGGATCTCTAGATCTTTATCGAATGATCGATGATAATTCCGCGACGAGTCACACCATACGCTCCCTGTGCGACTTTTTGAATAGTATGAGAAAGCAGACATATACCTGTGGGAATTCTCCTTTTGGTACACTGGTAGATTGATGTAGAGGACTCAACCGAGGGGATAGAAGAGGACGGAATCTTTGTATTGATGTATGTTCCTTTAATCGACGAGAAGACACATTCAAAGTTCTCCGCGGGGTTTTTGAGCGATCCGAGAAAGCAACCATGTACTCATCGTTGATAGTCTTGTAGGATACTGCTAGTTCATGAATGTCTTGTTCATAAGAGAGAGGAGGATCTCTAAATGCTTCAGATAGAGTTCTTCGCTCACTGTTCCGCGAGAACACCCTTCTATGACTCTTAGCTGCAGTTTTGGAACGGCCTGAGAACGAAGACATGGTTCTCGGACATTCCAACTTTTACTACACAAGTGGATCGATGTAAAGAATTTGTTCATAAGAGCAAGGAGAGAATCTCTGCAGTCATGTAGATTGTGTTGCGCAGCTTTCCGCGGGAATCCACATGGTGGAAGTTCAGTGAATGTTGAGGACGGTCCAAGAAGATAGACATCGCTTTATACCCTCTCAGTTTTTCGTCATTAAGGACTTCGCTGTGGTGTTTTGTAGACGAGTGAAGTATATCACGCAAGGCCGCAATCCAAGAGCATCACGACTTGATGGACCATTTTTGAGTCAGGCTGGCAGATGCCAGACAACATTCTGCTCAGTCTTCATCTATTGGGGAGTGCAGACAGAATAGTTAGTGAAGAACACTTGGGTGACAGAAATCGAGTTGATATAGACTGTAGAGTCTCTCCACGACCAACATAACAGCGTAAGCGTGAATATTTTAGACAATTCACCGGACGACATGCTGGTGCCAGCTCGAGACTTCCCGCAAATTGGGTCTTCCCCAAAAGTTTTGCATTTGAACCAATCGTTCTATGACGATATTTGCAACAATGGTATAAGCACAGATCTGCTCAAAACATGCGGCTTGGTAAGTCTGGCCTTTGAAAGTGCAGAATCGCACCACACATCCGTTGATTCTTGATCACTTTTACGATCGCTGTTGAAGGTCTTGGCCATATAGGAGGAAATAAGTCCCTAGAGGGTCTAGCGTAACATCCACTTGCTGGCCAGCCGCAAACTCGCACAGGACATGTCAGGTAGGAAGACGTCTTTTGGAGTGCAGAACCGCACCACACATCCGTTAATACTGCTTCGGCTTTTCGAATACTTTCGAGGATCCTGGATACAAAGGAGACAAAGACAAAACTAGTCTTAGAGGATCTGATATAGCATTCACTCTAAAGCAGTCGCGAATCTGCCCACAACACATAGAATCGTAGTCATGGTCTTTTAGGTACAGAAACGCACCACACATCGAAGGTCCTGATCGCACAAGAGGCGAAGTGGACATAAGTACTCGAAGGGGTTGATTTCGTTCCAAGTAGAGAGGCAGACGCGAATCGGCTCACAACATACGTTGTCGTAGTCATTCTTTTTGAAGTGCAGAACCACACCAAACATGGATCATGACGACCGCTTTTTGACCACCCCTGGAAGTCCTGGCCACACAGGAGGAAGGGACCTCGAAGCCTCAGAAGTTTGATGTAGCATTCACTCTTGAACAGTCGCGAATCTGTTCACAACATATGTTGTTGTAGTCTTGATTTTTGCAAGCAGAACCACACCATGCATCGCTCAGTCCTTTGGTCTTTTAATCACTCTCCAAGGTCCCGTTCGCACAGGAGGTAAAGAGAACTCGAAGCGTTCGAGGGTCTGATATAGGGCTCACTCGCGAACTAGTCACGAATCTGCCCACAGCATGCATCGTGGTACTTCAGCCTTTTGAAGTGCAGAACCACACCACACATCCGCCTCTCCTACATCTTATTTCGATGCCCCTCACATATCATAGTCGTATCGAAAGTAGACAGGACTCGAAACCTGGATGATTCAATGTAGTACCCACTCGCAAACTCCTCGCGAATCTGCTCACGCCATACAGTTTCAAATGTTGTCCAACCTGCATTTTTGAAGTGCAGAGCCACACCACCCATGCGTCCCACCACGATCGTCTTTTTGAAGTCCATCGATCATTCAGATCGCTTTGGAAATCAAGTGAACTCAGCCCCTCCAAGGATTTATGTACCATCCGCTCAAAGCCTTGTCGCGAATCTGCTCACACCATGTGACGTGTTCGACCTAGATTTTGAAGTGCAGAGGCACACCATACATAAAATTCTCCAATTATGGGTTTTGATGCTCCTCAAAGATTTTGATCGCATTGGAAGTGAAGAGACTCGAGCCCCCGGAAGCTTTATATAGTATCCACGCGCATACTAGTCGCGAACAGAACATTCGACGGACTGAAACAGCTTTTGGGATCCCCGGCGGACAGATCATAAGAGACCAAGATGACGAGTCTTACTGTTGCCGATTTCACATATAACTTTCGAAAGCATGCATATTTCGTGCAGGATGCGAGGAGAGCAGATCATTGGAACTATGGGTTCGAGTTTTTTCGCCTTGGCATTTCATATGTACTCTGCATAGGCTTCTTTGTTCGTGCAGGGAGAGCACACCATAAAACTCATGTCTCAAATGTTTTAGTTTTGACAATTTCGCATGTACTCGAGATTTTTGGTGCAAGGAAGGCGGAGCGCCACAATGGAGCTTTATAGTAGATTGTGAAAGAATGTATTATATACGTCTGAAACTTCGAATTTATTTGGGAAGGATATGCGATTCCACATCAATTGGAGTGGGTCGCAATCTTTGAGTATACTACGCTGGGTTGAGGGAACGGTTAATGTCGAGAAAAGTGGTAAAGTCGGCTATATCCAAGTGAAAGCAACAGGATTCTTATCGAATCTACGTAGAGAGAATAGTATGGGTTCGTGATGTCAGGAAACATATCCGATGATGATGGTGACCAAATCTATAAATTGATCGAAGATGGAAATCGCTCTTAGATTGTGCACACAAGAAAACCCGGAGGCCGGAGGGTCCTCGCATATCCATGAGTAGTAATAATAGCGCGGACTGTATACACGCAAGTGACAATCATAACGTACATGGTGCAGGCAGGCTTACAGTTCATAAACTCATTCTTACACCGAAGATACTCTTGAAAGGGTTGCTTCGCTTGGAACTCGCGGATTCTCCTTCCAACCTCTGGCTCCGCTCCAGAAGCTCTATTAGATCAACGTAGTACAGAGTGGACGTCTCCGAGCGGTCCATAGACAGTCTTCGCGGGGTGTTTATCATTCTAACATCCTCCAACAGCCTCTTTACGGGAGCACCCATCAAGGACGTGTTAGGCAGCAAGCCGTTAGATTGATTCTTCAATTGAGGCCATATCAGCTTCGCGTTTTTATCGCAGAGGATTTTGACCATGCCGAGTCGACGAAGCATGATGGCATAAGCTAATGGAGATATGCATGGAGATTTCAGCCCTTGCCAGTCCATCCTTATAGGCGTGTTTACATCCGCGCCCTTGTTGAGCGCAAGGAGAAGGCTGAACTCGAGCCGATCATTCGAGCGTCTGCACTGTGGCTCTGTGGCTATAAGATGGTGGATCAAGGGCATCCTGCTCTCTGGGCTGGCTGAAAGATCCACGTGATTGATAAAGACCGCGAGCATGCTCTTCACGCGTATGATGAATGGCAGCCCATCGCGAAACCACCAAATGGTCTTGTTTTCCTGTTCGGCAAGTAACGCCTGGAAGCCCCATAGGAAGTGGCTTTTTGGTAGTCCATCCTCGGAGAAAAGAGCCTCAATAGCCTTGTTGCCTAGAATCCTCGCTAGAAAAACCAGGTGGTTGTATATCTCGGATGGAGGTTGAAATCCTACACGTAGGAGATAGGACACAACAGCTGGATCACCTCCAGCACATGCAAACTGCAACAAAGACGGAATCTGATCAGGCGAAGCAGCCAGTACGTACGCTAGATCATGCGCTTTTGCAGCTTTTTCGAAGCTGGTCCAGGTTTCTGGCGGGAGCTGACAGTGCTTGCGATAAGCTGTCTCACCAAGCGGGAAACTGTCACGGAAGTTTACAAGCCAGTGCGTCCCAGCGGAGTAACACAGTCGCAATACCGCGGTGGTGAAGAACGATTGATCCGCACACTCCATGAACACGAAGAACTCCTTTAGTATACTGAACTCGATCTTGGATGTAGGATGAACGATCCAAGCTATATCCAGTCCCGTCCGGAAACGGCGTATGGCTGCATGGAAATGACGTCTTCCAACTGCTTCAATTGCTTTGTCCTTGGAAAGGCCACCAGAGGTACCTCCATCCATCATCCCAATATCAGCGTGGCCTGGTAAAACCAGATCGGAAGGCTTCGGAGGTTCTGTCACACAGTCAAAGGGTACTAATTGGCGCTTGGAGAAGATTGTGGTATAGTCGTCAGCTAGACCAGTAGAGTCCGAGCGAATCGTTTGCAAGGTACAGTGGTCGGGCTGATCGGAGTTGTTGAGATCTGGTCGTTCGCTTATAGGTCGAAGCTGAGGTAGTCTGTCCGAAGACCGATAGTTTCGTTTATAGACATGCGACGTGAAGAGAGTACTCTCGAAACTGAATGGTTTATAACTAGTGATGTTGCTTATCTCGCTTCCATCACTGGAGCGGCTGCTCTCTGCTCTCGAGGACGTGGATGGGAATCGGGAAGGAACAATGCTCAGGACGCTTTCGTCGACGTCTCGGAAGACGTGGTCCTTGACTGATAGAGTCTCGGCGCGATCCTGGCTACGTGGCCTATGTCGATCAGTCTAAACTATCTTCAGATCACATTCCAGAGACTCACATGCTGATCACTTGCAAAAGCAGCTGCAGGGCTCCTGTCTGTCCTCGGATTCGTGCTTGGTGGATCTGGAAATCGCCTTCATTCCATACGAATGTGACACCTCTCTTGAATGTATTTGTTTTTGGCGTGACTTTAGTCAAGTCCTGCTCGAAGGCGTCCATGATCAATTCTCCCGTGTATATGGAACGCTTCAACTTGTGAACAAGATGCTCCTGGTCCCTCATCATGCTTGCATCTGTGCTGGCCCACTCTTCTAGGCAAGCCCAGGCAAATCGAATGCTTTCACACTCATCTAGCAAGGCTATGATGGAGAGTTCTGTTCCTTTGTATGTCTCATTTAGAGACCACAAAGTTGATGTGATACTGGCACATAGCTTTACTAAGCCAGCACATGCGGAGATAATGCCAAATATGGAGGCGGGGTCCATGATGGTTTGCAGGTCGTTAGAAGGCGAGGTGTGTGAGATGAAGAACCGCTATCGACGGGACCAGGCTGAGTCTTGGAGGTGGGCGTCTTGCGAGGCTGAGGCTTGTCCGTACGCCAAGTAACGTACCGCCGTGAAGTTTGTGGAAGCTATGCGTAACCGTTCATTGGTCCCGCTTGACCTATCGCGCAGAGACAGATCGCACGCGTCTGGAAAAAGCCTGCGCACAACACGACGCAGCTAAGAAGGCTGGGGAAGGTGCCCCGGCGGTACAGTGAGCACCTGAGGCTGGTTCGATTGCTATATACCTCCTTGGAGAGTAAGTCAGGTAGCATGTGAGATCCATTGGTAGATTTTTCATCTTCAGTGGAGCTTGGATTGAGTGTCTAGGAGTAATTGTCGAGAAGAAAGGTGGAGGTCAGAGTTGTCCACGGGAGCGCTTGCTCTTTGAAGACGGAACACGCTAGACCAATCTTGGCTCACCGCGACTGCCATCCATTTGTTGCATACTGTATGTGGTATTGACAAGAAATCAGTCGAACTCAAGTACCGACAAGTCATGGCCAAATCTACTTTCATAGAATCCTGGTCTTTCATAACTTTCCCCATCCCCTTCCCAGCACCTCTTCCCTCTTTCGAACATCCACGTCCCTCGGCCCCTCGCCTTTGAATTTCGTCGTAACGACCCACTCCCTTATACCTGCCCTGTCTTCCCCCTGCCTCTCCACCTCCGGGCCAGGCTTATCCAGCACCAGAACCGCAGTATGCTTGTCCACACCACCCACGCCATCTTGATTTTTCTGCCCGTACTCCCCCTTGCCAAGCACCACGGGTGATATACAAGCCTCAGCGAATGAGACCTCAGGTTTCCCCTCAAACTCTCGCGGTTTCGATAGAAATTCTAACAGCTTCTCGCGTTCAAGCTGCAGATCCTGTAGCGAAGGTATAGGCGACGAGGGACCGGTCACAGTCGGCGAGAGATACGGCGCCAGCAGAAGTGTGAGGAAGAACTGCGGCGGGAACAGGATGATGCGATTCTGCCTCGCAAGGTCGATCCATTTATTCGGCGGTAGGAAGCGCGCAGCCGTATGCTCGATACCTCCGTCGTGTGTCGGGTTCGGTATTACAATCTCATCTTCCTCTTCTAGACCTGAGGCAGGCGGTGTTCCGGAGGGTGACGCATGCTTGGTCGGAGAGACAGAGCCGAGAGGGAGGAAGTAGATGTACATTTGCGTCGAGAAGCGCTTCGGTACGTTTGGCGGCGTTATCCAGCGCGTGAATGGTATCAGGCTGTCTGTATCTGGCTCGGCGCCCCATTGGTCCAGAAGATCTATGAAAGTGGTTTTGCCGGAGTGTACCGCTTTCCTGCCTTCCTCGCGCTCGGCGTCTGAGACCTCGGTGAAGAGTTTCCCGGTCCTCTTGCTTTTCGCTAGTAGTATGCCGCTCTCTTCGAAAGTCTCGCGGACAGCGGCCATGCGGTATGCAGGCCCGTCCTTGTGCCGTTGTGGATCATTGGCGTCAGGTACTTCGCCGTCATGTTCGGGGCTTAGAGCACCGCCGGGGAAGACGTGAGCAGATGCGAACGACGAGGACGTGCGGACGCGCCGTAGGAGAAGGATTTGATTCGTAGGTGATATAAGTAGGACGCTTGTGCTATTAGCACCAGTGGTACGAAAGACGACGAGGGTTGCCTACCTAGAGCTGGGCTTGGGAACCGGTGGGATTTTCGGCGGCTTCTTCAGCGGCGTGTGATCGGCAGGGGAGCTCATGTTGCGAATCGGGACTGTAAGTTTTCTGAGGTCTCGAATCGGCGCGATCGATGTTCGTCGATGCGCTCTGCGCGTCGCAATGGGTCGGACACAGCTGGATGACGAGTAGCGTGAGAATGATCCAAGTCCGATAAAGAGCTCAGGGTGGGTGTTCCTGGTCTGAAGGGAGAAGCGAGAGAGACGGATGACTGGCATAGTAAGTCAGCTTGAGGTACGCTGCTCCTATGCTGCAAGTTGCCATGATCGGTGGTGATGTTGGAAAGCTAGCCCGCGGTGAGCGGGGAGTTTGGGCGCGGTGCCGAGGTCGACTTCGGGAACACCTCATCCAGACCGTGACGCAAGAGTCATTAGCAATCACAGCTCCCAGTCGTGGAGTCAAAAATAGATGCATGTATCAAAATGGGCAGTATTCCTAGTACAATCATGGTATCATTACTTTTTCGCCAAACGACATGATGCATAAGCCAATCCGTCACATGTAACAATGATAACCTCCCAGACGCCCTTTTAATGCATGAATGCCGGTCCTTTAGGAATAAAGCTTCTTGTCGAAGCTGTGCAAGCCGTGGACGTTACCCTCCGCCTGAGCACTGGCTGTTCGCAGTTCGAACCTGACGCTGCCATCCACAACACCCTGCCTCAACTCTGTTAGGCTCTTCACACCGATGTCCTGGAGAGAATGCTGAACACCTGCCATAAGATATGGCACGAACTTGGTGATCGAACCACGATCTCTGACCGTTCCAGAGACACCTTGCGCGACCAGGATGCGGTCACCCTCGGAAAAGTAGCGTGCAGTACCGGCATTACTTGCTTTGGAGTTCGCGCTTCCAGCACCTGCCTTCTTGTCTTCCATGGCGTCGATACTGCCCATGCCGCGGTATGCCTTCACAAGCTGGCCATCTTGACCAATAAAGTATTGCCCTGGTGACTCAGTCGTGCCAGCAAGGATGCCGCCCATCATAACGGTCGAGGCGCCAAGCGCAAGACCTTTGACGATGTGGCCCACATTCTGAATACCACCATCAGCAATGCAGGGAACACCGAAACGTCTGGCGAAAGAGGTGACGTTGAAGATCGACGTGGCTTGAGGCCTCCCGACCGCCATGACCTCCTGAGTGATGCAAGCGCTTCCACTTCCCATACCGATACGAAGGCCGTCAACACCAGCGGCGATGAGGGCAGCAGCCTGATCACGCGTGACAACGTTTCCGCCAATCACATCGATCCCAGGGTATTTCTCCTTGACGTACTTGATCATTTCGATCTGGTACAGGCTGTTGCCCTGGCTACTGTCGAGGACCACGATGTCAAGGCCAGCATCAACGAGCTTTTGAAGTCGATTCTTGTCCTCAGGGCGCGTGCCAATAGCCGCAGCGGCAATCAGCTGCTTCGAGTGGGGAAGCTTGGAAGCCAACGGATAATGGAGGTTCTTCATCAAGTCCGAGCGAGACACGAGTGAGATGAGATTACCATTTTCGTCAACGATCGGGAGCTTCCCTTTCTTGGACTTGGTGAGGATCTGGTTGGCTTCTTTGAGATCGATGCCTTGTCTTGCGGTGATGAGATCGGTAGACATGACTGCGGTGACCGGGTCGTCCAGGTTGTCGTGGAATTGAACGTCGCGCGGGGTGATGATTCCAATGAGCTTCGACCGAAGCGTACCGTTCTCTAGATCGCCCTTGTCAGCTAGGGTCTTGTTGAAACGGTCGAGCCGGAACGTAAAAGCATGAATCAGACAGGGATAATTGTTGGTCCACAGCACGACGGAATCGTTGCGGATGAACGAAAGTTAAAAGTTAAGGTTGCTCATCACTATACGGGGACAGAAAGACATTGGGGCGTACTGACCTGTCACTGGATACCCTCCAAAACCCCACTTCTCTTTCAGTGCCTTCGCCTCTGCAACGGTAGTCGTTGGAGATATAACAATGGGGTCGGTGATGAAGCCATTCTCGAATCGCTTGACTTTGCGCACCATCTCAGCCTGTTCATCCTGGGAACAGTTATGATGGATGACGCCCAAGCCTCCGAGGAGGGCAATGAAGATGGCCATGTTATGCTCAGTCACGGTATCCATGGGAGAAGAGACGAAGGGGGTCTTGAGGGTAATTCTCTTGGTGACCGGCGTATCGAGGGAGACTTCGACGGCGGGGAAGCCTATCACCAGCGGGTGTCAGAGCCGATCTCGAGTAGCGAGGGTAGGAGGGAGACAGTGCATACCGATGTAGCCAGGAAGCATAAGAAAGTCGTTATAGGTCAGTCCGCCATGATTCTTCGAGTCGAGGAGAGTCTTGATATCGATCCCATCGCGCTCAGGATACTCGTTCTTGAGCACCTCAAGCGCCTTGGAAAAGTCTACGGAATTGGTCGCGCTGGACGCCATGGAGTCACCGTTGAGGATAGGCATGTTCCCGGAAGAACAAAGGGTTTCCCGAGAAACAAGGAAACGATAGAGAAGCTCCCGCAGAAGGAAATAGACCACAGTTTAGTGAAAAACGTATGGCCGGGCAAAAGTGGTGAGCTTTTCCCAAGAGCAGAAAGTTGGAGGCGCGCGAAAGAATTTGTGTGGGTAGGCCTTGGCACGCGGCACGTGATGGTAGACTAGCGCGTTTCCGCTCTGCCCAGGTGCGGTGAAGGATGAGCGCCTTACAATTCTGCATGGCGGCAGGCTTCATCTTCGGGTACGCTTCGGTCAGCATGGCTTCATGCAAACGGTGTGTATAGGCGCTCGAGGGTCTGTGGCAACCGACGAAGTGCTGTTTGTAGTTGCTCCGAGTCGTGTCAGTACGAAGTGAGCTTTCAGCACTGCGCGAAACTCCAACAATCGAATCTGGGATTATGATCTGGCGCTATGCAATGATCTGCAAGCCATCTCCAGGCGCTGCGACGTCTGTTCAACGCTGGACGTTAAAAAAAAGGTGTGACGTCTGATGTTGTTCCGCGTGAGAAAGCTGAGGTTTCCCAGGAAACGACGCCACAACAAGGCTAGCACCCCGGTCGCGGTAAACACTCAGCGCACAGGACCACCAATTCCTACCTCAACGCCGATGCGTCGCCAATCTAATATCGCCATTTCACATTCCTCATTACTTTCGTCGCCGGCGCAGTCTTCTGTGGGCTGCGAGATTACTTCATCCTGTTGACGGGAGTTTGTCGCGTGGCTTGGGGCGCGCGTGTTTATGGGCAGGCGCCTCTCCGTCTAGTAATATCACGGTCTCCAAAGCGGCCTCTCGAGCTTCAGCACTACGAGAATTCAAACTACACCAGATCCACCGTCTCGTGCAACATATGCCACGCCGAATTGAGCTGCGGAACCGACATCACCAGGTGCGCTCGCCATGAGCTACACCCACGCCCCGCGAACCCGACTGGGACACCAGGCGACCTCTCCATCGCCACTGCGCCAGACCTCGACCGCTTCTTCAGGCTCCTCAGCATACTCTGGCGCCTCGAACCACTACCCGCCTAGTAGATCCAGTACAGCATCTAGCCATGCGTCGAATGGCTTCATGACCACAGGCCCAGGGCACCGACGAGGCTTGAGCGAGGGGACGTCACTGTCAAGACCACGGACTGAAGACTACTTCGGCTCGGAAGAGACAGATCCTGGGACTACATACGCGAGTATGCGAAACGCGTTGCGACCGCTGCCACAAGCACCGCAAATCTCCCCCATTGTCGATAAGCCTACGCGCCCGTCGAGCGGGCACACTCACATCCGATCACAGAGCGTCGATCCCATCAGCTACTCCCCCTACGATGGCTCGACGTCACCTCCCGCGAAGCCTCGACCGCTTTCAATGGCCATCTCCCGAGCAGACTCAGTGCGAGCGCCCACTCGCGAACATGCTCGACCGCATGCGTCGACCCATCTCGAACGACCAGATCTGCAGAGCTTTGGCAAATCCACGACTGGCCACTTGCGCACACTGTCCAAGTTTGCACAATCTGCATCGGAAGAAGACTTCACGATCAAGTCCCCGGAGCAGGAAGTCGTAGGACTCCACGGACGAAGGAGGCTACAGCGGACCGATTCGATGAGAGGAAAGAAGTCGGCGTCATCAGGGTGGGCAAGCAGAAACTGGATGGATCAGCAACGACAGTTTCTGCAAGCATACGAGTATCTCTGCCATATTGGCGAGGCCAAGGAATGGATTGAAGACATCATCAGCAAGGACATTCCTCCGATTGTGCAACTGGAGGAGGCATTGCGTGACGGTGTGACATTGGCTGAGATTGTCGAGGCTATCAAAGGACGGCCTTTGCGCATTTTCCGGCATCCCAAGCTCCAGTACCGGCACTCCAACAACTACGCGCATTTCTTCCAGTTCCTCGCCGACGTTGACCTCCCCGAGCTGTTCCGGTTCGAACTCATTGATCTGTACGAGAAGAAAAACGTGCCAAAGGTCATCTATTGTATACACGCGCTCTCGTGGCTGCTCTTCCGCAAGGGCATGGTAGATTTCCGCATTGGCAATTTAGTTGGCAAACTCCAATTCGAAGACCATGAGCTCGAGGCCATGCAAAAGGGTCTCGACAAATCAGGCGTGAGCATGCCCAACTTCTCCGGGATGCAGGCAAACTTCGCTGTAGAGCCCGAGCCGGAACCCGAGCCCGTAGAATCAGAGGAGGATCGGATCGACCGCGAGCTCTCAGAAATCGAGCCTACAATACTCGACCTACAGGCACAAATGCGTGGCGCCCTTGTACGGATAAGATTAGGCAACATGATGCAAGAATTGTGGGACAATGAGGAATTCGTTGTTGACCTTCAATCGCGCATACGCGGTGATTGGGCCAGACAAATTGCCTACTACCGTTTGGACATGAGACGTTTCGCAATCAGTCTACAAAGTGCTGCTCGCGGCTTCTTGATGCGGTCACGGATACGTGGCGAAGAAGAATACTGGCGGGACAAAGAGTGGCAGGTACTCAAAGTTCAGAACTTGTTTCGAGGACGAAGAGCCAGAGCAGAGGTCCAATTCACCAAGTCAAGGATACAACGCCACGACGAAGGCATTCGGCAGTTCCAGGCCGCCATACGAGGCGCCCTTCAAAGGCTCAAAGTCGGAGATCAGTACGAACAGACTCGCGACTCCGAGACCGCCGTATTGCATGTTCAAGCTATGATCCGCGGTGCGCTGCTACGACAAAAGGTAGACCGCGAGTTTGCTGAGAGCCAAGAGAATGAAGCATCGATTACCCAGCTCCAGGCCGTTTCCCGTGCAATGCTTCTTAGGAAAGCGTTTCGACTGGACCAAGACAACCTTCGCCAGCATGAATCTCTCGTTACCCTTTTGCAGGCCGCTGCACGAGGAGCCATGGCAAGGCGCAAGAATGCCGAAGTGCAAGAGCAGCTGGTAAGCACCGATGTCAATTGGTCTGATTTTCATTCGAAGATTCGAGGCAATGTCGTGAGGAAGTCTGTCAGAGAATTGCAAAAGGCGCTCGAGGACGAAACACCTTATATCATCGAGCTTCAAGCCGCCGCAAGGGGACGTGAAGCTCGATCCAAGTTTTCGAATACCCTCGAGCAGCTGAAGGACCAGGAACCTCTCGTTACTGCTTTACAGTCTTACATGCGCGGCTTTCTCTCGCGGCAGAGTCATTTCTCTGATCTCAAGGCTTTGCAGGCACAAACAACTACAATCGTGGACCTCCAGTCAGCATGCCGAGGCTTCGTACAAAGACAACGGACATACGATATTCTTTGCGAACTCAACAATCAGGAGCGCGAGATCACTCAGCTACAAAGTGTGGCTCGCGGGGCGATGCTACGAATGGAGATAGGAGCCCTACTCGCTCGAGTCGAGGAGCACGAAGATGCCATTGTCGAGCTTCAGGCTCTGGCGAGGGGCATGTTGGTACGACGCCAGTTTGTAGAGAAGAAGAAGTTCTTCAAGGAAAACATGGAGAAGGTTATCAAGATCCAGAGCTTTGTCCGAGGACGACAACAAGGCGAGGCGTACAAGAGCCTAACGAGTGGCAAGAATCCTCCCGTGTCGACAGTGAAAAACTTCGTACACCTCCTCAACGATAGCGATATCGACTTTGACGAAGAAATCGAGTTTGAACGGCTACGGAAGACCGTCGTCCAGCACGTCCGTCAGAATGAGCTCGCAGAGCAGTACATTGACCAACTTGACATCAAGATTGCCTTGCTCGTCAAGAACAAGATCACCCTGGATGAAGTTGTCAAGCACCAGAAGCACTTTGGTGGTCATGTGGGCACCCTGCTTAGTAGTAAAGACATCTCTTCAAAAGACCCATTCGATCTTAAAGCACTCAACAAGAACTCTCGTCGGAAACTCGAGCACTATCAGGAGCTGTTCTTTATGCTCCAGACTCAGCCTCATTACATGGCGAGACTCTTCAAGCGCATGAGAGAACAAGGTCTCGCTGATAAGGACACCAAGCGCATCGAACAGCTGACAATGAGCATTTTTGGTCTTGCACAGAAACGCAGAGAAGAATACTACCTGCTAAAACTCATGTCTCGATCCCTGAAAGAAGACGTAGATGGCTGTGTCGCACTCCAGGATTACACTCGCGGAACCTTCTTCTGGGCCAAGCTGTTCAGTAGCTACATCAGATCACCTCGTGATCGCAAATACCTCAAGGATCTGTTCGGGCCGCTCATTAAAGAGAACATCATCGATAATGACGGACTGGACCTAGAAAGCGACCCGATGCAAATCTATCGATCAGCCATCAACAACGAAGAGCTGCGGACTGGCCAAAGGAGTCACCGTAACCCGAATGTAACCCGAGATCAAGCGATTAAGGATCCCGAAACAAGGGAGACGTTCATTCACCACCTCCAGGATCTTCGCGATATTGCGGACCAATTCTTCTCCATCATGGATGAGGTTCTGCATAAGATGCCCTACGGTGTTCGCTATCTCGCACAGCAGATCTTCGAAGAATTGCGACGGAAGTTCCCCTATGAACCGCAGGAACAGGTACTACAAATCACAGGCCATTGGGTCTGGAAGCAATATCTCGTGCCAGCATTATTGCAGCCGCAACACTGGGGCGTCGTCGATCGTGGACTCTCTCCTCTTATGAACAGGAATCTCGGAGAGGTTGCCAAGGTGCTCGGCCAAGTGGCTGCAGGACGATTGTTTGGCGGAGAGAACGTATATCTACAGCCACTGAATAGCTACATCACGGAGGCTATCGACCGGTTACAGGATATATGGTCGAACTGTAAGTTTCCTGCATTTGACCTATGTTTTTAATCTAATATGGCAGCAGTGATCAATGTGCGTGATGCCGAAGCGCAGTTCGACATTGATGAATTCAACGATCTCTACGCTCGGACGAAGCCCACGTTGTACATCAAGCTAGCTGACATCTTCGCCATCCACAATCTCGTCGTTGACGATCTCCCCAGTATTTGCCCATCCCAAGATGATCCGCTACGAGAAGTGATCCGCGAGCTTGGTAGCGCGAAGAACAACGAGAACGAGTTGTTGCATGTCAGCTCTACCGAAATCACGTTAACATTGAATGCCAAGTATCATGAACAAGAGGACCCGGACGCTGCGGTCAAGGCCCTCTTCATGGAGACCAAACGATATGTCCTGTACATCATCCGTGTTCAGACCGGATCCAATCTCACGGAGATCATGATCCGACCCATCACACCAGAGGACGAAGACCGCTGGGATGCGCTCGTCCGCGAAGAACTCGCTGCCCAAAAGCGAGACCGGAATAGGAACCAAAATGTTCGCTCCTCCGCAGCGTCGACCTACACTACCGACATGACCACCACCTCACTCCTCGACCTTGACTACCCTACTCTAAAACGCTCCGCTCTCGAGAACATACTCACCCTCCAACGAGCTGGTCGCATCTCCCCTCACAACAACTACCAAGACCTGCTCAACGCCATCGCAGTCGACATCCGCACCAAGCATCGCCGACGAATTCAACGCACCCGAGAACTGGAAGGTGTGCGCGCGACGCTCTCCAATCTGGATGAAAAGGCACATTACCTGGACCAGCAACTCAAGTCGTATAACGACTACGTTGAGCAAGCCATGGTCACCCTACAGAACAAGCGCGGCAAGAAGAAGTTTCTACTACCCTTCACCCGACAGTACAACCACATGCGCGAGCTGCAACGCGCCGGCCGCGAATACCGCTTCGGTTCCTTCAAATACTCCGCGCGCAATCTCGCCGAAAAGGGTATACTAGTCTCGTGGCAGGGCTACCCGGAGCGCCAATGGGACCGACTCGACATCACCATCTCCAGTAACAGCATCGGAATCTTCGAGATGCAGGGTAGCCAGGGCAGTATGATGATCCCGGGGGCTTTCGCGGAGGTGCCGCTGGATGGACTGCTGCAGGCGCAGTTTGATAATCATCAGTTTATGAATCTTTTTGGCGAGGGCAAGGATGGTGGGGGGAGTGGGTGTGTCAGGTTGAATGTTAATCTGTTCTTGCATTTGATTTTCAAGAAGTTTTATCGGGATGAGTAGGTGGGTTGGTGTGGGTGTTGATGCAGGAACGGGAACGGGAATGTGGTGGGGTTGGCTTGGGACTCTGGTGTTACGCGAAAGGAAGGGCAGGGGAGTCCATGACGAGTCCTGCCTGGTGTCACGTCGCGCGGTAAATGGTATTGGCAACGAGGAGTGCTTGTGGCGCTCAGCAGATGGTCTGGTCGTTCTCGCATCTGGCTTCGGCGTTTGTTGGGCCGGTGGCGTGTTTGCGGATATATGTCTTTGCATGTGGCATTTCTAGTTTTCTCTTCTCGGCTCTTGATGATTGATGGGTACGATGGATGAGATGTATAGGGTAGAAGAGCATATCTACGCTGATCAATGGTGAATATTCTATCATGTAAAGTGGTGCGTGGCCTGAGACGAAGTGAAGTGTCGCAGATGTCGGAGATAGGGGAGGTGGGGAGAATTTTGTTCGAAGGTTTGATTGAGGATGTGGGAATGGTAGTGTAGGTGGAGGTGTGTTGCTGGAAATCGGTGGTTGGCTCGTGTAGTCTTGATGTTCTTAGGTATGAAGAAGCGACAAGGTGATGTCTGATGCTACAAAGGATGCTGGATCGATAACTGTCAATTCTGTCTGCAAATCGTAGGACGGTCATGGGTGATGTAGTGATGCTGTTTAATCTTCTCTGCGTATCATAGGTTGACGTGAACACGTACATGCGCTTATATCCAACATACCAGTTTCCTTTTTCTTTATCTCTCGAAGCCGTTTCGCTTACCCAAGGTGCTACGATGGCCATATTGTCTATGACGCTGTTGACTGGCTGCTCATATGATACCATGCATACTAACATTATCTCTTGTTGTATATCTCCTGATCACTTACCTACAGCGATACCAAGACCCTACAATCTTCAACGCTGTTGAGCGACTGCTCATATCATACCACGCATACTGACTTAGATTTCATACTGCGGGGCTAGTAGGAGCGTGTAGCAAGCAAAAGTTCGTGTGTGCGTTCCTAGGGCTATGAGTTGGCGCAGGAGGCGTGCATAAGAGTGTTGACCCAAGGGTTTATGTATAACCCTACGCAGCTCGTATCTTGAAGGTTTATCTAATATATCGATTAAAACACACAGTTCTCCTGTGCACCAGATTGAGTCTTTGACTCATGAAGAATGTACATACATCTTCTTGGAGTGTATCTTGCCATGGTTCATATAGAGTCGATATCTGACTGTTCGTGTGATAATGCATCAAGCGATATGTTCTAAGTTCAAACGAAAATATTCCTCATCCACGAATAGGTTTGAACACAACTAGATTTAAGCTATTATAAGTAGGTAGTACTACAGATCCTCATCAAGCACACTTAAAGAACAACGACCCAACACTGAAACTCTTACAAGCAAAACACCACTCTCTCTCTAAGTTTAAACTATTACAATTAGGAGATAGTGCCCCGGTAGCGACGTGGCAATGGTCATGCTAACCAGGAATGTTCAAACGCCATCGTTTTAGCATAGAGTTATTGATCTTTGTAGTAGTAACGCCAGAATAGCATACATTTCATTAATGATAGTGGAAGAGCAGTAGTGACCCAAGCAGCCGAAATAATGTAACAAAAATCATGTCCCAATACAATAAACCCACTGGGATGGTCCTCAACTCGTGCTCAAACCCCGCTTAAGCACGACTTTGGACACATGTTTCTCTAGAGAAACGAACGCTTGATCAACAGCCTCATCGTCGGCTCCTCCGAGTCGACCTCCTTGCAACCGCCACTTCCAATATGACCATACCATCCAACGTATGTGGTTGAGAACTTTCTCCCGATCAGGAACATCTCTAATAGTACTATGCCGTATAATGTGCTCGTCAAGATACGGATGGTGTCTATAGCTTTTCTCCTGGTTGAAAAAATTCGGATCGCTATGGTGGCAATGGCTTTGATAAGCGACGATGGCATGCAGCGAGGCCTCGTAAGCCTCATCCCCATCATGGCTCAGCCGCCTACGGACGGGGACCTTGAAATACTTTCCCATCTCAGGGTCGCTCCGAAGTTTCTGGAGTCCAGGGAGGATTGCTTTGGCGAGGCCACGTCGCGCTTCGGGGGTGTACTCGCGTGTTTTGCCATCGTACCTAGGGTAGCTGAGAGAGTACCGTGGGTCCCAGAACGCGACGCGCCATGCGAAAAACGAGTAGACAGCCACCTTATGCATGTTCTTTGGTAGTGCGCGTAATATATAGCATGAGGAGCTAGCTTCTGAAACGTCGCCGTGATGCAATGCGTCGATAAGGGCGTCCTCGTGATTGAAGAAAGATCGAATGGGGACGTAGAAGCACTCCTCGTTGCGTAGAGGATCTACAATGGCATTAACGTCACGATCTGGATCGTCGTATTCGATCCCATCGGATTTGGTGGTGATAAGCTGGATTGATTGTGGGGGAGGTGTCGGACTGGGCTGCAATGAGCAGATCTGGAGAATGAGATCTACTGATTTTCGAGTCGAGCAGTTGCAAGACTCAGTTGTGGTTGGAGAAGTGTTCCAAAGTTGGTCTTTCTGTGTTTTCACGTAGTCCTTGCAGCAGGGATAGTCGATTGTCGGTAGTTCTGGACGCTGGTCTGGTAATGGAAGCGGGTCGCTAGAGGCCTGGGGCGTCGGAGGGTCATACCTACAAGCAGACTTGTCGTCGTCTTGTGGGGGAATCATGGTCAATGTTGTTTTTGTGTACAGTGTGAGATAAGGTATGAGCACAATTGTCAATAGGAATAAATCAGTTGGTGGGGAAAAGTTTTGAAGAAGTGGTACTGTTTCCCTGTGGAACTCTTGCATTGCGCGCTTTAGTGTGAGTCAGGAGTATAGTGATGAGTCAACCATTCATTGTAGACTCTGGAGGCTACCTATCAAGGTCATCAAATTGAGAGACCGGTCTTGATGCTTCGAGAGTGCATAATGGGCTGCAGAGGTTTCCATTCAAGAAATGTTTTCACTTGTAGAATGACCAATGTCTACATTCACTCTACCTTGTTGAAAGAACCATTTCTTCGCCACAGATTTATTGATCCATGACTTCAACATAGATTAATATCCTAAGTACTCTGAGGACGAGTCTGGATTCACTAATGGGTGTAATTAGAAATAGAAAACGGAACATAGTATACATATATGGATCAAATGAAGGTAGGGGTACCTCTGCACTATCTACAGGAGTCCCAAACATCGGCTAAGCTCTTCTTCACCGTAACGATTACCATAAGACCAATACCCCGAGTGGAGTACTTCCTCCAATCTCCAAAAAGCTTCATTCATGTAGTGGTCATCATGGAGTCTCTCATCAATAAGTTTCTTCCCTTGCAATTTCCACCTCCAATGTAGCAACAACATTCTTCTGACTCGATTGATAACTTTTGCCTGACTTGGCACATCTCGCACTCCGTTCACTTTCCCGATCTCTCTGTTGAGCTCATCATTCGTTTCTTCTTGGAAGAAGTCTGTAGCGCATTTGCAGTGAACCATACGATGTATGATCATTGCTCTTAACTTGAGTTCGTATGCCTCATCGCCACCCTTGCTGAGCCTGTCTTCGTACGGAATCCGGAAGTATGCTGCCGTCCTCTCGTCTTCTAGCATCGTATAGAGACCCGGCGCAATCAGTTCCGCGAGAGCTTCACGATCCTCAGGTGACCGCTCGAAGCTTTTCTTGTCTAATTTGAAGATTTCCTGCTCCCAGAATACGACGCGAAATGCGAAGTGGGAGTAGAAAATCATCTCTTGCAGGAATTTCGGATAACTCTTCAGAAAAGATGCCTGAATAGAGAGAACAGCATCGACGCCTCCGTTGTCGTATGCTTCAATTAGCGCTTTCTCATTCTCCTGTAGATTACGGTAAGGCATGTAGAAATAAAAGCCGTTCGACATAGGACTCATAATGGCGTCCACGAAGGTTGCGTAGCTATTCAAGGGTCCGACATCGATGGGTTCTGCGGATTTGGAATATGCTACGATTCTGGAAGTCGATGAACAGATCTCTAGGATGTTTGTGACCGTCCGCCGCGACGGGCAGCAGTCGTAGTTGATTACTGCAAACGGCGAAGGCTGGCCAGGGGATAGTTCCTTATTGGAGGACCGCATCGTGAATAGTGAGTGCAGTAGCTGGATCTGTAGCTCACGATACAGTCAAAAAGCCGATTCAATAGGAGAGGAATGTATTTGAGCATGACGGCCTCTGTAGACACTTGACCTTATATAGTGGGCGTCGTATGAGTCAAAGTCAGGGTGATGAGTCAACCGGCAACAGTCATAATGCTTAGAAGTAATGACTCCCTCACCAACGTCCCATTCATCCCGGACTCGAAAGCTTACTTGCCGAGTTTTATCAAGCAAATGTACTGGCATATAGTAACTTTGTTGTAGGGAATATTCCGACAGGTGTTTCGTGTTGACTTCAAGGGGAATAGTAAGTGGGGGCTTCATCAAAAAAAATCTTTCGTACGTAAGGTGTAAAACTACAAATTTGACTTCACGATAGAGAGGGAGATGATAATGTCAATCACACTTCGGACTACACTTCGCATAGTTATGCGTGCTCTATCTACCTATGTACCATTCTGAAAGAAGAGTTGAAACCTGGGGAGTAGAATGCCTTTGTTTAAGGCAAGTCCATTGACGTCCAATTGGAACACATATACTCCAATGCAAAGCAGTTCATATCAGCATAACGACCATCCCACTCTTCACTCGAAAGTTTGCCTCCTTGCAGTCTCCATCTCCAATATAACCAAATCAATCTCCGTACCCAGCGCTTCACCTTTTCGCAGCTGGGAACATCGTTGACACCGTTGAACTTCTTGACAAGTCTGTTCAGATATTCATAAGTCGAATAGACACCCGTGTCTTTGAGATCGTAGTCGAACCCACTTCCAGTCTCCAAGAATCCTGGCCCAGTGCGGCTGTTCGAGAGGTGCTGGATGATCAATGTCTTCAAGGTGTGCTCGTACATCTCATCGCCGCTTTGACTAAGCTTCTCATCAACCGGAACTTCAAAGTATCTTCCCAGCTCGCTCTTCCGCAGGTCCGCCAATCCGGGTTCGATCAACTCGGCAATAGACTGACGCAAACCCGGCTCGATCGGGGACGCGAATGGTGTCCAGTTATTCTTATGCCTGGCCCAGAACGGGTGATCAATGCAAAAGGACTGGTCCCAGAATGCGACGCGAAACGCGAAATACGAGTAAAAAGCCAGGGCACGCACAGGTGGTCGCAGCTCTGATAGACATGCGCTTGCTTTGGAGGCGGCGGTGAGCCCGCCCACTTTGTACGCTTCAATAAGCTGGCGCTCATCGCTAGCTAGGCTGCGATATGGCGGATAGAAAACCGCGTTGTTCCGCATCGGTTCCACGATTTTGTCGATTAGGCTCGTATACCTTCTGGTGCGGATAGCGTAGGTGGGAGGTGCTGCTGGCACCGATGCTTGCGCGGACAAGTAAGCTCTGAGAGTCGAGTTTACTTTTCGACGCTCAATGCAGCAGTCGTACTCAAGTAATGGATAACCTGAAAGTAGGTCGTTGCCTGGGGTCCAATGAACTCGAGGTGACTGCGGGGACGGTGTGTGCGCATCCCAGAACCCGCCCACGCATGGGGAATCATCAATAGAAACTCTGTTGCTCATGATGGCTAAAGGCTTCTGGGTAGTGTTGTCTTCTAGAGCAGGTGTAATAAGTCAAGAGGTGCTGTGGATACAAAGGCCGTGATGGTGGTTCAGAATAGAGTAGATATAGTAATCAATATCCCGATGGCAATGTGTAGGGAAGAATGTATGGGGTCTGCCACTCATAGGGCTTTTATGGTCGTGGTGCTGTGAGTCAAGGTCAGGGCGATGATTCTTCGAAGCTCCAGTCATACGTTCGAGTCATACTTCTAGTGTTTCCGTCTCGTCTTCTATGGGACCTAAAGCAGAAGATTCTTGTCATCTGAATCTGCGCCTCGGGCTCATCTCATACGCTCTCATAAAGCTACAGTACTGGCCTGGACGGGACATGATGCTATGGGTCGACCCCGGCTGTACCCCCAGAGAACATCACAAACAGAACAAGACGAAACCCATACCCACAATGACTCATAGACGGCCCAGTAAGCGCTCGATATCTTCCACGAACCCCACTGTCATCTTCTGCACAATAGCCTGTGGAATGTTCTTCCTGATACCTGAACGCCCAGCAACAAATGTCCGCCCAGTCCACGAATCGCTCACCTCCCCACCTTCCTCAAAGCAACCCCAACCCTCTCCCCTTTCAGCATCCACGACTCCATTTCCCCGATTCTGACGTCCGACCACAGCGCCCGGCCCCTCATCAACCGATACCCCAAAGCCTACGTGGCTACACCGCCCCTTCAACCGATACCCCAAAGACCAAGCATTCTCCATACCTTTACTCTCCCCCCTCCACTTTCCCTACACTTTCCCTCCAGCTCGCGCCCACCTCAAAATCTCAGATAAGGAGACCCATCCCACCACGCCGCCCGCGCACAAAAAACCCCACCGTACAACTCTACACTATCACTTTGCACTCCGCATCATTATAGAGCGGCTTCAAAATTGGTCTTACCCAGCTCATCAAGAGAACGAACAGAGGCATATATATGAATGGGAACGACAAGATGTGACAAAGACCAACACACTTCCCGTTGAGTGTATATCGTTTGAAGCTGACTTGGATAGTCTTTCACAAGTCTGATCAAACCGCATTTAGGGTTGTAGTCAGATCTCCGTGTAGACACACTCAGTAGGCCTCACTCAGGACAACCATCACTTCCCGTGTCTCTCCCTCATCCCTTGCTTCATTTCCAACGCCACACCCTCCCGACCATTACCTCGTTTTCGCACCGGGTTTTATTTTCCATACGATCAAACCCAGATGGTATCTCTCAGCATTCAGCTAGACCCTATTCATACACCGAAATATTCACTGACCGATCTCGTGGGTTTGTCGTCAGACGCCCAGGTGGAATGCTGGCCTCAGATCCGTACATCGGTGGGTCAGCAATCGTACATCAGTGCCTAGTGCTAATCAAGAATAGACCAAGACTAAGGCCGTGAATGGGATGGGCACTGCGACACAACAGGCGACTCGCAGAATCGAGGCCTGAGCTAACGATCGAGGCTTCGCACCACTGATTTGGCATCTCCAACACCCATTGCCTTTGAAGCTGCAGCTTCTGCTATATCAGGTGCGTTATCGAAAGCCACACCTATAGAACGCTGGGGAGACATCGCTGCCGGGTAGCGGCTCCAGCAAGTCTCGAGGTCGCTACGAGAATAGCGGTGAAGCCATGGATGCGATCCAGAGAAACGGTTGGTGGGAAGCTGGAAGCGTGCAGTTGGCACATGGTCCACCCGCACATATCTGATCATGCAGGAGAGATGACGGGCGCTTCGGCAAGCGAGATGGCGCAAGGCGCGGCTGAGAGATGCAGCCCTCGAGGACCCTGAAAACCATAGACGCGGAGGCGCAGCGCATAGAGCGATTGCTTCTAGGAGACGCGAAGGCGTTGTACGGCTTTGGTTTCCAAGATGTATGCTCGGCGGGTCACCGCTATCCGTTCATACGCTGGGCGGGCGGCCGTCCATAGACGTTATCTGGAAATTAGAAAGCGATGTATCTCCAGCGCAAGAAGTCTTCGCCTAAGAAGTGGGTACTTCCGTAGTATTTTATCCAAATAAGGAAAATGCTCTTGGAAGCAATGTCTGAACGGTGAAAGGAAGCGCAACCGCGGATAGTATGCGAAAGTCGTACGACATTGATCTTGAAAGGCCTCGCCGACGTCCAGTAGTCGTTGTGTGACGTGCAGTGGAGTTTTCAGATCGATCCCATTTCGGCTTCAGTAGCCGACCTCGCATCGACTTGCACTTTCACCATTGGCAGGTTGTAGAGATAGGGTGCTTGTGGAAGTGTCATCGTCGGTCAAGTATGGATCTAGTTGCAGATTTCGTTGTTCCAGACGAGGCTAACTCGCAGCTCGACACGGCCTGGGGAGTCACTATAGCCTAACTCGAAGGGTCAGTCTCCAAGACGCCCCAGAAGGAAGGTGCAGGCTGCTACTGATGTTCGAGATACCAAAAGAAACTTTCAGTGATATCACGAAGTCAACTCTATACGTAGTTCCCCTTCTGGACATATGTGGCTGAAGCGCGCCGCGGCTCCGACAACCAGCGTATGCTATCCCCTAGGCAAAAGGAGGCGGAAAGGCATCTGGAACCCGTCAGAACTAGTAGACACCAACATCTACTTTGGAAAAACAAAAGCCTGGGTCGTACAGCATCAGGTCGACCTCCTGATGAGTAAACCGTCTCGCTTGATGTGTACATCGGAGCACGTTGCCGAGACTAAGACATACCTTCGCAAGCGTCAGCGTGATCACTACCATAGTCACTTCAAATGGATATTTGGAATGAAGTCTTACAATAGCCAGGGTGGCAAGCGGCCGGCTCGTAGATCCTCAGCACGTGGTTGAGGCGCTGTGACCTGTCATCAACATTCGGCTTGAAGATCCTGCGACACATGTTTCAGTTCCACAAAAGTTCTAGGAAAATTCTTCACCAAAGTGTCTTTCCCCTCAGTACTCCGCAATCGTCACCCCATAGCGGCATCTCTCGATGCCGTCCACGATACCGTGCCGTCCCTATCTTCTCACCCGCATGACATCAGCGGCAAGGTTCCGAGGACCGGCGCCACAAGGCTGTCGTGCAACGTGATGATTTATCGTCTTTGCTTTTTTCCACCCAAGGATGCCTCGATTCGAACGCCTGTCACCCAACGCCCTGGATCCGACGCCATCTAGCGTGTATACTGCCGTGGGCGCCGGGCTTGCGGGTGCCCTGTCGCAGCTCTGGAGGCAGACACCGTACCGGTGTGCTGGAACGGCGGGATGCAGCGATTGATATGACACATGTTATTGCAGCTGCTGACTGTGAAATAGCATCATCGGGCAGAGCGCGTTGAGGGGTCGTTGTATGCTCCGAGAATTCGGGAGATTGGCAGTGTAACAAACGTTGCACCTGCATGCGAACCTGGCCCGAGAAATTTGTTCGAAGAGTCATGGAGTTTGTTGAGGCGAGAAGTTGCTTTTGGTGACGCGGGTTGCGCTTAGTCACCCCTCGTGTTTGCACCTGGGCAGGAAGGAACGAGCGGTGTAGATGTTTCAGCTAGAAATCGCAATTCTGCTATGTAGTGCTTGCTTCGATCAATTGATCAATTGATCAATGTATATCATGTGCGTGTTGGGTATCCTCCATAATGCTATGCCAATGTTCGCTAATAATGCTTCCCTATACACTTAACCGAAATATGTACTTCTGAATGAGGGCATGAAGATTGCATATACACAGTACGTCGTATATGAGTCGCCGAAAGAGGAGGCTAATGCGAAAGGTGGTTGCCTAGGCAGTCCCCAAGGCAAGACAGAAACACTCGAAGGCCGAAAAAGGAAAGCAAGGAGTTGTGAGGGGCAGTACCGAGATTGGATACTTCCCGTCCGGTATGGTTAGGGTTTCGATGCAAAGTCGATCAGGAGCAGACAGATGTGGAGAGAGCATGCGACGAATGCAACATGGTGCTCCTACCGCGCTCCACTGTTGCCCGCCCATTGTCTCCACGTCTCCATCCCCGCTTGCTCTTCGTGCCGTCCGTCAGCCACCGACAAGTGCAACGGGAAGTTGGGCGGATGATATCCCTGATATTCATTAGAAGAATCCAAGAGCGGGATAGCATGACCAGGTGCCGAGACGGGAGCAGCACCTAGCGCTGGCTCAGAAAGACTTGACATTGGGGCCACGGGACGGGCCGTCCACATAGAGTGCACGCTAGAATGATCTGTCTCATGGAGCGCTGGAGCGAACTCTGGGACTGATAGCGGGTGGAATGCCCGGTGACAAGGTGCTAGTGTGTTTGGTGCGGTAATATAGTCGGCGGATATGGGATGGTCTTCCAGCGTCGCCATCGGGCCGTGAGCGTAGACCCGGTCCGAGATCAACGCGTGTTCCGATGGGTGCAGCGTCGACAAGTCCTGGGGACTGGGGTAGGAGTGGTGTCTTAAATGAGGCGGATGGAGCTGCGGCCAGCCTTGGAAATGCTCATGGCCATGTCCCTGTCCATGCTCGTAGAAATGTTGGGTGCTGTGCACAAAAGTCGTTGAAGCCGGGGGCGATGTCGGAGTTGGCAGACCCTGTGGCTGAAGCTGTTCCCGTGACGGCGGCGCCGTGGGGAACGTCGCGAATCGCACTGGTGCCGATCCTGGGGCCGATCCGAGTCTCCCTGCGTCCCCTTGCAGTTTTTCCGAGGATCGAGACGTCTGAGCTGTGGCACCGCAAAATTCTTGGTCCAACGTGTCAGCGTCGTGCTTTTCGCGTGGTGTGAGCTGCGAGTCCCAAGACCGCTGGTCCTCCTCTTGCATGTCGAGTCGCACAGGACTTTTTGATGAGCACTCTAGCTGAGTTCCTGCCATCTCCCATGTGAACGGCGAAAATCCTTCGTCGACGAATGACTGCAGTCCAGGGTCTTCGAGCAACAGCATCCCAGCGTTACCCATCACCGTATCCTGCACGGCGTCGGGGCACATGCCCGCCTCACTCTTGCGTGCTCCCAGCAAGTTGATGCCAAGACGTTGTAGCCCTTCGCCTCCAGACAATAATGGTTCCGCGTCCCTCATTTTAACGTCATCTTGCATCTTCTGTAGTTCCACGAGCCCCCAACTGATCCGCTCAACTGCCAGGCTCGCCAATTTATGCACCCCCTTTTTACGAAGCTCGTCGAATAGAGCATAAACTTTCTCTACTTTCCACATGCGGCTAAGATCTCCTCTTTCCATAGCATCTAGGATGAGGATCATGCAGGAATTGAATGCTTGCTGTCCGACAGTCCAACATATGAGCGCAGCCGGAAGTCGGTAGTAGAAGAACAGGAAGGCTGTGAGAAGATCTTCGGAGGATGAGAGCACGAGCGCACGTCCACGTAGTGTTTCTTTTGCTGGGGTCGCTGGAGACGCGGTGGATGAATTGGAAGGATTAACAGGATGAAACGAGGGTGGCGACGGTCGTGCTACCGAAGTAGGAGTATGATGCGAGTGAGAACGGGGACTTGGTTTCTCGTGTCGCTGGCGGTTCAGTAAGATGAGGTAGGTGTGTGCTTTGCAGTAAAAGACTGAGAAGGTGAGACACTGGTGAGCTGATGTTGAGTGGGGAGAAGAGAAAGCGTACCTGCCGCCATCGCGTTGAGAGGCCATTCCGGAATGTCCTGCTCTTCGCTCAGCCATGACTCATTGAACTGTAGCATTTCAGGCATCGTATCCAGAAGCCTTCGCAGTTGATCTGTAAAGTCATCGATCTTCTGAGTACTCAACTTGTCACTACTGAGGATCTGTCTCGCCGTCACCGTAAACTTATGAACGAATTCGCCGTAACGTAGGACTGTTTGGTTGGTCGTCAGTTCGTCAGGGGGTGGACAGTCTCCGGTGCCACTGATTCCCAAAGGACGACCGAGTGTCATCGAGTATTGCTGGTCCATGTGCAGCATCCACCACCAGAGAGATTGCCGGATAGAGCATTCGCTTAGAGATGGAGGAGCCGGGTCCAGGTACTTTGGATTTCGGTGAAGCCCGATTGAGTGCGCTAAGCGTATCGTCGTGCCAAAAAGCGTCCAAGCATCCAGAAAGCGCCCGGAATTCGTCAGGTAGGGCTCCATCATGATGAGCGCTTGGATTCCCAGCAGGGTCGGTCTGTTCATGAAGGAGGCCATTCGAAGTGCGTGCATTGAGGCGGTAACTTCAGACCAAATTAGATGTGTTGACTCCCGACAGGAACACTCGCTCACTATACAGATTCCCTTTCTCGGATTCCTTTTGCACCTCACCTTCGACCCATTTGCCGCCGCATTTGTCCCAAACACAGTGTTGTGAACCAAGCGCGAGAGCGGCGAACAGTACGGCAAGCATATTAGGACACTTCTCGGTGTTCTTGGTGGCATCGGACAGGAAACGATCAACCTCGATCCTCGTCAACTCAGTCGGCGTATGTGGAAAGAAGCATACTTGGACACGTTTGTCAAATGCATCCAAGTACTCGTAAATCTCAGTTTTCGGTGGGAGACAGTGTATGAGCTGTGGTATACACTCCGAGAAGTTCCAGGAAAACAACGTGGCGAAAGGGTACAGTGGGAGGTCTCGTGGGGCGTACATATCCGATGCACGCGGCATGGCATGAGTGAGATGAGAAAAGCATTGCGAAGTGTAATGCGTAACGTTCAGGCTGGCAAACTGTGTCCAGGTCAGTATGAGTAAAGTGTAAGTAGCAACTGCGTACTTCATTGACAAGATTCGCAAGACCTGGACTACCGAAATAGATGCTATCAGACCATTCTGAGCCCTGAAAGCGCCGTGGCCTGCCGGTGCGCCGCTTGTGCGATCTGCTGCCTGGAGGATCGCCATACAACGGACCTGGGGAGGTCGCGTGCTCGGTTTCGTTGTCTTCAATCGGAATCTTGCTGGCTCTTAGTCGCTCTTTGAGACGCAAGTTCTCTGTCCGTAGTTTGCGCAGTTCGTACGATTGTTGTATGGGCGCATAGTCACCGCCTTCTGCAACAAATTGGCACTCCTTAGGCTGGCCACGAGCGCAGCAAGCCGAGCATGGTTTCGTACGATCGCACTAAACGGCACGTCAGCTCAATTGTCCCAAGTTCAGAAAGTGAAAGACAAGAAGATGCGTTGCGTGGTACTGTGCTGCATACGGCATACCTTGACTTTTCGCTCGCGACACTTGGTACACGATAGCAGCTGCCGTTGTTGCTGGCCTGATTGCCTCCTTCTGCCGCCCTCGCCTATAGCTGACATTTGCTCAAGACCGTGGACATTCTCGGAGAAGGAGTTCGCAGTTGTTGGCCGGTTGGACACGGCTGCTGATTCACTCATTCTGGACTAGAACTGACACGTTGCGCCAATTAAAGTCGAGCGTGGAAGGGCCCAAATGCAGCGTTGTGGCTAAGAGATACTTTTCGGTGATGATGGCTTTCCGGAGAAGTGCGGCTTTGATAGGTGAGCGTAGATATAACTCTGTGTACCTGGTACAGATGTTTCAAGAGCGGCGGCGGTACCAGGCTGGTTCTTATGAACCGGGGAGCGCCCTGGGAACGCACTCTGGTTTTGACGGCGACCGTTCATTCTAAAATGTTTGTGATTAGCGTGTAATGCCTCCAAAGCCTCATTTTTGGCCCAAGGGAGAGGGTTCGACGTTCGAGGCGCAGAGGTGTGAAAATCGTTCAGGCATAGCGGGTACTCACCGAGATTCTGGACACCAGACCACGCCAAATCGGTTGGTGTGCATCTGGAGCCGGACACCGGCTTTTGTCATAACGCCGTATGTAGTCGCACAAATTATCGCCAAGGGGTAGAACCAAAGGGATGAGGGGATGGCGTGGGAGACCCGACGACCAGGTCGAAACGATACATGCTGCACAGATCTGGCACCTTTACCAGCAAGGCGGGCCGATCCTCTAGCACTTTCCCCGCCCCTGCGGTGGAGGAGGACCTGTCGGATCGTCCGCCAAGTTGTCGTTGTATGGCTGGGTCGTGGCTTGCATGAGAGCTCGTGTCGGTAGTCCGTGCTGATCCTCTCTACCATGATCGATTTGGAATTGTACAACCAAACGCCTCATTCAGTGCTGACCACACAAAATCAACCAATTTGGCTTTTGTCACCCCATGCAGAGTTGAATTGGGCTTTGAATACGGGAGCGAAGTCGGATATGCCATTGTACAAATCAGAGGGGTATACCTTGGACGCCTACATGAGCCATTACTACGTGATGCACCCTAGTTGCCGCCAGAAACTGTCTCCAATGAACAACCACCCAAGCAAAGATTGACTCCGAAGCTGCACAAAGCAGCGAGACTCGCGAGATGCCAACACCCGCCGCCGCCAAAAGAGACCTGCCACGCCGCCAGCTTCGCTACTTGTGGAGCTGGTGAGTGGGACAGGCCCCATACCCCTTGGTAGTCCACCACTGATGAATGCATTCCTATAGCCTGTTAGCTTCATTTCAGCGTACATGTCCTATCATGACTTACATCGTGAAACTTGCAGAAACAGCGCAGGCGGGCCATCTTCTCGCCTGCGGCGAACTCCTCGAGGCAGATGACGCACTCCACAGGCTCTGCATCTTGGTTGACACAGTCCTTCTCTGTCGCCACCCAGACTACCTTTCCACCGCTCATCCTCCCGGTGGCAAGAGCTGGGGCTGGGCTCGACGAGTACTTCATCAGGCACACCTCTATGTGGACTACCCGGAGGGAATCGTCTCCCCTAAAGCCCAGCGGCGGGAGCTCATTGCCGCAAACCGGGCACTCGTCCTCCTCGGTCACGAGGGCACGCTGGTTATGATCCCGAGAAACAGGCTGAAATGGGCGCTGCACGGGAGGAGAAGGTGGCGGGAACACAGGTCTGCCCTGCATGCCTCGCTCGCGGAGAGTCTGCTCTAGCTCGTCTTGATTACGGGGACGTCGTGTGTGGAAGGGCGGCTGAATCCTATCTCCTCCACGAGGAGTCTGGGGCAGTTGCTGAGGAGGAGGGCTGAGGTTTGGGTCGGGTACACATGGGTTGCATACACGGACAGTAGAGCCGCCCCCGAGTGCTGGGTTCGGATTGTCGAGATTTGCAGAAAGATCATGCAGACTGAAGGGATTGTGTTGACGGGCAGCAGGCTCTATACCATAGCGAGTGGTGCTCGTGTTGCGCGGATTGAACGGGCTCGATTGTTGGCTCGAAAATGGGTAGGAATTCGGGAACAACTGGGAATCGCGGCGACGTTCGGAGTTCTGGACAGAGGAGCGAGATGCGGCATTGTCTGCGCGAGCGCCTTGTAGGAAGTTTGCGAGATCTTGGTCTTGAGCATCTTCGTCCTGACGTTCTTCGGAGTGATCCATCATGTCGGTGGGAGACGGAAGGGAAGGCGGCTGAACAATGAATTGTCGCGGGATGGTAATTCGATGAGGAGAGCAGTTGGAGCACACGACACGACCGCACTTTCTGTTGTAACAAAATTAGGAGCAATTCACGGGCTCGGTGTAAAAGTGCCATCAAAAGGTACAAATAGTGCGTCAATGCTGGCCAAGCAAAAAGCTAAGCATCGAAGTTCCCTTCGAGCGCGCAAGTAGAGTGAGGAGTCTGGGGGAGCGTGACTGTTACGTACCTGCAATGATGCTTTCGATACCAAAAGGTGAACTGCCGACTGCAGACGGGGCAATGAGTGACTTCAGAATCTGGCTGCCACGTAGGAAGAACAATATCGCTCGAGTGGCGAGAAGCGGCGTCAAAGCTGGATCGCGACGGATACAAGGGTAGAGACGGATGTCGAGGGTGAGGAGAACGAGGTCGCCGTGGAAGAGAAGAGGGACCGCCAACAACAATCGGAGCGGAGCCACCAGCCTCCGGAGTGCCAGTCGCGTTGCCCAAGCAAACGCCCTGGCCACTCCGCTGTTGCGTTGGGGCCTCAGGGGTGCTCATATGCCTCGCTCTTTCACCGTTTCTTACACTATGCGAGCTATGTCTCTGCGGCCAGGGGGGCTGACGCGAGTACGAAGCCGATGCTGCTCGAGGGTGCACAGGACTACGGTGGATAGTATTCGAAGCTCGCGAGCTAACATGTTCTGCACCAGATTCCCGAAGGAAGTCCATCCACGTCTGTCCCCCGAAAGTGTGTGCTGGTTGTGCCAGAAAGTGTGAAGCGATGGCGCTGTGATGGCGAGGCTGGAGCGCAGGAGCGTTCGGGCCTCTGTCACTCCTACTGACATCTTCATCCCTAGGCTCATTCACGAGCGCAGGCGAGCTCTGCGAAAATTGCCTCCCTTGCCAGCGATCCATCGTGTGACGAGCGGGGAGGTGGGAATGAGATGTTGGGCGAGGGGAGCTGTCATCAGGGAGATCGGAGGATGAGGAAGAATCCGAAGATACAGACGAGCGTTCGCTTCTGTCCAGAGAAGAGCTCGGAACACTCATGGCGACATTCCGCCACCGGGCGTCGAAGTCGCGTTGCTTGGGATGAGTCGAGCGAGACAGGAGGGTGGCGGCGAAGGCGTCTACAAGATACATGAGCACGGGAGGGCTATAGCAGATACACGAGCATTTGGAGACTCACCCAAGCAGTCGGCACTGTTGTCCCTCTCCCCGCACCGTGAATACGGCGCTGGTCGTCACTGTTCGTCACTGTGTCGAGGCTCAACGAACTACGCCTGCTACTACACTGGGACACGGAAGTTCAAGGCTCGATACTTGCAGACTCGTGGGCTGAGAAGGCATCCTAGCCCCGCAGCAGAAGCACGTTACTTAAAGGTGCAGGAGTGGGAGACAAGACTCTCGGACGGCGTGCCAGAGGTCGAGGTGGTGCAGTGCCCAGGTTGACGGCATGCTTATCGCCGGCTGCCCAAGACAGCACGTCCCCTCACGCGACCAATGGACCGGTGAGCCCGCTGGATCAACGTAGCCCCGCCCGACATCCTCCGACACTCTACCCTGCACCAGACATTTAGCCATACAGCGCGCCATCAATGTGAGAAGTTGGTAGGAGATGGCGATCAGAGTCTCGTTATGGACTTCGAGGGTGCACTGTAGGATTGCGTACGGAAGCTGTACGACTTCGAAAGGACCCCCTACTTTACATCTCGCGAATGCTAAACACGTCGCACGACTTTCCGATACATCTTCCAACAGCGGAATTGCAGCGAAATCACACACATACACCTAGGCCTAGCAAGTCCTCTAGAAAATATGGTTTGGTCACCAACTGCTCAGTGACAACGGCCGCCCGACCTAAACGTTTCTCATCCCTCTGTCAATGTGACTCTACGCCGCAATCCCACTTCCCATCACTCTAGAGAAGACCTTATAAGACCCTTCTAGGAAGCTTCCCTCGACTCTACAACACAATCTCTGAAGAACACTGCACGACTTACCACACACCAACGAAGTTCCCCAACCTTCATTCACATACCACAGCACCCCATCGCAGAACAACGATCACATAAACAGTTCCTACGCGATACGCTATGCATTCAAAGTATAAACATCTTCTTCCTAACCTCCCTCTCCACTCGCTACCACCCTCCATCCATCCCCTTCCCTTCCTTTCCTTTCCATATATAGCTATACACACTCCCCACTCCCCACTGATCACTTCCCACCACTCCCTCTATCCCAGCGCAGGCCCTCCACGCCGGAACACCTTCTTCGAACGCACAATGTATGTCCCTATAAGTTCCTCTACACCCCTCCAAGCCCCTCTACGCCATGCAGAAGGCCCTAGAACACCGCACGCACCGCACGAAAAAACGCTGTAAAAGTCCCCCCGTCCACCGCCTCACGGTATGAACGCCCAAGTCCTTTTTGATGTACAGAACGAAATGAAAACAGGATAAGATAAAATCAGATGGCCGGGAAAGGAGATTCGTGGAAAGAGTAGTTGTAAATGTTGTGTACTGTGTGAAGACCGTAAGTTGGATTATTCCGTGTTCCTTCAAATAGTGTTTGTATTAAAAACGTGTAGATAGTTCGGAAGGTCTGCTGTTGCTCTCTTCTGCCTTGGTATGCCTTTTGTTTGATGCATATGATTCATATTCGATAATAAATCACCGCGTCCGTGTCCGCGAAGAACCCAAACTGCTCACGCTGCGACTCCGATCGACAAACTCCGCAGACGCCTCGAGATGGTTGCGCGCCTCGTCGTTCTGGATACTGTCACGAGCCATGTGGACGTCGACAAAGCCGGTGCTCACAGGGCGGTCGTCCAGGGTACCATGGATCCTCTGTGGCGGGACGAGTTGATCGCCCGTGCTGAGGCGGTTGATATCGCTTGTCGCGTCTTGCCGATACATGCTGGATGCTGCGGAATGGCCTGGCGTACGCTCTGGAGATGGGGACGGATCGGTCGAGCCGAACGGAAGCCGGATCGGCACTGCGTTGTTGTGCGGGTGCAGGTGCTGTCCGGACTGAGAGGGTATGTGTGCGGACAATCGGCCTGGCGTGCCGGGAGGAGATTGCATGATTGTGGACAGCTTGGAGCTGGTGTCGAGGACGGCGCTGTCTGTGGACGTTGTCCGGCGCGAGCTCCTACGCGGTATTGTAGGTGCGCGACTCGGAGTTGTGTTCTTGGAGGCCCGGGAGCCGATCCTGCTGGGAAGCTCGATGCCACCGCCAGTCTCAATGGGCCCTAGAGTGGGTGCCATTGCTGATACGCGATTGATGTGCGAATCGAAGGGCTCGTCCAAGCTGCTCTTGTCTGAGTCGCTGTCACTCGGCCTTCGTGGAGCCATCCCAGCGCCAGCCACAACATCAGGGCTCGTCTGCTTCGAGGATTTCCTTGTGGGCGGCGTTCCTGGGCTGTCCTGATATGGTTCCTGCGGTATCTGAGGCGACTCGTCCTCTTCCTCGTCCAACGGCATCATCTGTGGAGGCACTCGAGTGCTTCGTACGACCTCGAAGCCCTTCCCTTTCTCCTTCTTCTTTGTACCACCAAACAGGTTGAGGCTCTTGAACCAACCTGTGGCCGAGGAGACGGGGCCCATAGGATCCGCAGGCCCAGTCTTCAGCTTTCTCGAGGGTTGTGCGGACAACGCGGGTCCTCGAAGCCCATAGTAGAAGTCAGATTCTCGAACCGAGTAGTCGGTGTTGTATCGTCTGTCAGCCAAAGCCGGGTCTGAATCGTCTCGATGAGTCCTCAAGTATGCTGGTGTTATGGAGCCACGGTTCGCAGAAAACGACGGTCCCTCGCCTGCATCTCCAGCCTCCGCTTGCTCTACGTTGTCTGCGTAGGGGGTCATGTCGAGGTCAGGACTTCCCCCAGATCGTCTCCCAACGTTGGCGGCGGTGAACGAATCCATCGTCTGTTTTCGAGGTCTTGGGGGTCGATAATAGGGATCCGCATTCTCAAGTGCACCGCCCATGGTCGGGCGCCTAGAGCTCGGTCCTGAGCCCCCTCCTAGCTGGCTCCAGGGTGTCGTCCCAGTTCCCGGCGTGCCAGGGCTCGCCCCGCTTTGCTGAAGCTCACCGCCCTGGCTGAAATGATCGAACCCTAGACTTGCTCTTTGGCTGTTCGATGCCGAGTATTGCTGATTGAGTAGAACTGCGGAGCTGCCTGACATGCTGCGTGCCCGGCCGCCGACCAATTGGATGGACTTTTGTTCTCCGTCATGGGCCAGCATTGCTGCGTCCGAGTTGAGGCTGCTGCGTTGGTATCGATGGTCTCTTCTCGATAGTTGCCGTTTGCCAAAGACCTTTGTGAGGCCGCCCCGTTGGTCCGCCCCGGCGCCACACATCCTAGCGACCACCTCAACTAGAGTCTGCAGGGCATTGAGGAAGAACCCAAAGACCAGAACCATGGCATGGAGCAAGAGGATGGCATAGCCGATCCATCCTTTGGGAGCCTCCGAAACACCGAGAGACGGGACGAAAGCTATCATGAGTAGCATGATGACGAGCCGTACCGAGGAGAAAAAGGTATGATAGGCGTTCATAGACGTATTAGACTGGAATGGACGAAAGGCGTTCAGGGTGAGTATTAGTATTACTTCGCAGATCGCAAGTATTATAATCTGCGCAATGCCAGAGGGCTGGATGGCGCCAATGGCAATGCCTCGTATCGTCGTTAAGAGCACAGGAATGAAAGCGAACGGAGCAGCGTCGTCCGAATACGTGTTGTAGAGCGGCCCGTAGGTGAGGACTGTTGGCAGGTCGTCGAACAGATGAGCCCTAGGTCGCGTCGTGAAAATGAACCAGAAGATCCAGGTGGCGAAGCCCATCACACCGATGAGCGTAATGACAGCGGTGGCGACGACGGATGCTGGTGAGTGTGGAGCCACCACCAACTGAAACAAGGAAAGAGAGATGATTGGTAACATGAAATAGTTGAAGACGACGCGCACGACGTTTCCTGCGGTGAATGACCAGTTCTTGTCGCGTAGATCGCCCCCCTGAGTGTCGGTAAAGGCGCGCCATGCCCATCGGATGAAGAAGAGTAACTGAGTGACCAGGGTGACGACGCCGATCAAACCCAGAAGCCATACCGCCATGCCTGCCCAGATGTCTTGCTCCTCTGACATTCCAACGTATTCTCCGAGGCGAGAGATTCCGTATGTGCCGTTGGCAAAGTATATGCCGTCCACGAGGCTTTGGGAACCATTGCCGTGGCTCACGAAGCTTTCGTTAAATAGAAGAACAGACCAGCTGGCTTGGCTGACAACAGGTTGAAAGAAACCCGGATATTGTAGGTTGAGACTACCAGCTAGAACAGCGAATTGAATATACTGTAGGCAGTCACCGAAACCGGGAGTGACCAGGCGAATCAGGTCTTCGTCTCTGCCGTACAGACTAGACCAGCGGAATATGTCCGACGTGCCCCATGGACTGCACGTTGCTGCAAAGACGGTGGCAAATGCTACCAAGGCGAGTATAGCAGCAGGGAGGTAGCAGAGCATGTTGGATAGCGTAGGTCCGAGGTCGGGAGTGATGTTCGCGGATACGCAACCTATGGTTTGCTTTGAAGCATCACCAGAGAGAATCATCATGGTGGATGCCAGAGTCGCGAAAGAATAGCTACTGAAGAAGTCATGAGCCACTGTGAAGCCTGGTAGCTCATCAGGATTGCTTTGGTTCGCAGTGAACGCAGGCACTAGGGGGCATTCCTCATTGATAGTCGATTCACAGAAAGAAGACGCGGGTGGGTGGTATGCCTCGTATGTGAGAACTTTGAAATCCGAAAAGAGCGTGGTGTAGAAATTGTTGGTCGAGCTCACATTCACAATCTTCCCAAATGGGTCGTCCGGGTTCTTCCATACATCACTGTCTGGAGGAGGATAGTCGCCCTGTACCGATTGCCCAGCCACGTTGCCATAGATGCTAATGTTCAAGTTGTGACTGGGCGCAGATGTGTTGAACTTGGCGTCCAGATGCAATGGTACGAACTGGAGCCGCACCGGGTTCTTCTGCTCGCGGTAGTTGCGTTCCAAGCAGTTGTCGAAGTTGACGAAAACCGCATCCGACAACGGCAGGATCGTGAAAAGGAGAGCGAGGTATACGAGGAGGGTGGGGAATCGACATAGCGGCCAGCCGACTGCAGGCTTCCGACGGGATCGCGGAGGTCGTGGAAAAGGTTGTAACAGAGGTACGTCCTGCTGCTCGCTACTGCGTCTCCATGTCGACGTGATGTCTCTACGCGCTGTAGGGATCGCCATCATTACGCCAGATTCCAGCTCTTCATGTTCACTTCCGACTACCGCGCTGTCTGGCGACACAGCGTGAACCACAGACGCAGTGCTGCCACCCATCAACACCCCCGTTTTCCGAGACTAACCGCGCGACAGCTGGTCGCAGTTGGGAGGGAAGTAGAATAACAATATTGCGTAGACGTCTCCGAGCGATTGTATTGAGGTGAGGGGAGGTCGAGCGGAGCTGAGAGCAGTTGCACAGCCGGCGAGGATGGCCTGCGGTGGTGAAACGGCGCGGCGAGGAAGCTCTGGAACGCTGCGTTGGCAGGCACACATGCGACCAGTACGGCGTGCCTAGAGCTGGACGAAGCCCATACTGCTGGACGTTCAATGGGTCGGATAAGCGAGTGTACGAAGGAAGAAGGGCGATTAACGCCGGCCTAGGCGATGTTCGTGAGACTCCTGAGGCGACACTGGACAGTGCAGGCGGGGTGGGTGAGTAGACGCGCGAAACTTTTGGAGAAAGGTCCTCGAACCAAGCGAGGGCGCTGCAACGCCTTCGGGAAGTAGGTAGTGAGAGAGCTAGCGAGGGCCGTCTGAATGCATGTGGGTCGCAGAAAGGGTGCAAGTGATTTTCGGCGCAGAGGCGCGAACGGTGATGCGGGTGCGGAGGTGGCTCGCCAGCAAGGCGCGATCCCTGGGCACTCTGGTATATTCCACAGATTATGTGCTGGGTTTAGACGACGACGTCGTCATTGCTACGTCTCGCAAGATAACGAGTTGGCATGTCCAGGGGCAATGATATCGTGATGCCTTCAGCTATCACACAGTATGCCCTTTGGCAGGTGGGAACCCTATAGAGACCGGGCACTCCAATAATTATTCATAGAAACGGGATACGATACTAGTGTCGCGGGCACGGGAGTGGCGGATAATGGCTCTCGTGCAGGGAACAACGTCCCACATCAAACACTGCTCAAGTGTTCGCGAGTCTTCTTCGCCAGGACACTGAATCGCTTCGAAAGTCTTTGTATGATAGCTAAAGTTGGTAGAATTGCGCCTGAGGCATACCGTACACATGTCAAACTGGCGCTGACATTCTGGGAATCTCCAAGACGTCTCGCTAATCCGGCAAAGCGCCGGCGCTGGCTGAGGCGCAGCAGTGCCCAGAAGCTCTTTGCGGACAAGCCCCTTACCGCCTTTCACACTGAAGCCTGACCCAAAGGCTGCCCCGTCGTCTTCGCCAAGAAATAACAGGAGCTCACGTGCCCGCCTCGCTGCTCCGCACACTCAGACAATATATAAACACACCCTCCCCGCTTCACTCCCACTCACCTACAACTTCTCCCACTCTCCCCCCTCTCCAAAACTTCCTCCATTTTTGCGCCATGACCTGGGTACGTGCCATCCAAAAGGCTTTTGCTGAACCTCATGTTGGCCCGAAACTGACCTACCACCAGTATCTCCAGGTGGAGATCACCACCACGTACCCTAACCATGCCATGCATGCCCTAGACGGGTTTTAAGACATGATCCGGGTATGTGCTATCCAAAAGGTCTTTACCAAACCTCATGTTGGCGCGAAACTGACTTGCCGCAAGGACCACTACGTACCCTAACCATGCCATGCAGCCCCAGATGGCCACGACGTCCCTCAATGGTCTCTGGGGCTGCATGCGCACTAACAAATTTCACGCCTCCTCGGATCCGTAAGTATATAAACCCCATCTTCCCCTCCCTCACTCCTTCTCTACAATTGCATTGTGCTAACAGCATTTTACTAAAAGATTGGGAATGCATTTTTCATGTGGTGTGTGGCGTGCTGCCACAGCACCATGTGGTAGGCGGCCGGTGGCAGAGGTTGACGACGAATACATGGCCCTGCTTATCATCACCGGCCGCCTACCCTCCCGCGCACCCGCAATTCGTCCAGAAGGCTGCCGTGGTTGGTCGCCCGCCAGTGCGACTAACCACGGCAGCCCGTATGTCCACCCGACGACCGCCCAGCAGTCGCCTAGCTGGCCCATCGAGCACTCAACAGCTCCTGTAAGTATATAAACACCTTCCTCCCCTCCCTCACTTCTTCTCTGCAATCGAATTGTGCTAACAGCATTTCTACTAAAAGGTTCGGTATGCGTTTTACATGTGGTGCGCGGCGGCGGCGGAAGCAGTTCATGTCCGAGAATGAGGACCATGATGATTCCGTCAGCGAAGTCAATGCTTCCGCCGCCGCTGCTCTATCTGCGCTCGCATCTCCTTCCGCCGCCGCTATTTTGATTTCGACGTGTTAGCTACGATGAGTATCACAAATGAAATGCGAAATGGAGTAATTTGATCATGAATGCGTGCAAAAGTGAAGTTTATCTTGATGTGAAATGAGATTGCAAAGTGCCGAAAACATAGCTTGCAAATGAATGTGAAACATGCTTTTGAAGCGAAATTCTTTACCAAAAGACATCCCACATTTTCGAAATGCGCGTGATATGCAGTGCATGAGAAGAATCATGTTGATTCGTTTCGAGTCCATCAAGCGATGATGACCATCCTCAAAGCACTCTGCTATCCTCTGTGTTATCCTCGCAAGTAATTCCCAAGAGTCGGCATGTCGTCATGCTTTCTTACAGCCCTTTAAAGTCCGGTTTGGCGCACTGATGAAACAACGCAGCGTCGAAAATGTACCGGAACCACCGAATCATCTTCAATCCCCACCTGCGCGCCAAGTCACTATGTTGGGAAAGAATCTGCATGTCAGATCGCATCTGCCTTCGCTTCAAGCGGTAGACCGCGAGGGGAAGAAAGAACGAGCCAAAGTTGACGTTCGGTGCAATGAATCTGCACATACGGTACCCGATATTGCGGTAGCTGAGAGCAACGCGTAATCCTTCAGTTCTGTAAGCATTGAATCTCCTAGCAGTCTTGGCCGCCGATTGGCTGTGCCAGCGCTGTTGAGCACTGCTGATGAGGGTATGTAAGACACCAAGTCAGATTGATGTCGCTGAGGATGTAGAGATTTGCTGTTTGTGGAGTGTACATTCGCAAACAGTCTTGAACTCGTTGGTGGCGGCGGCGTTCCCGTGGACGATTATGAATAAGTGGTCTATATCTTGGAGGCACAGCTCTAGTAGAGACAGTAGACTGAGGCGCTACTCTAGCAGACGAGCATTATTCGAGGTTAGTCGATACAAGCATCTGACCGCATATGGTTATGGCTACCGAAAGCTTGGCCGGCGCATAGGCAGGACGCCCGACTTGTACAGCCAGGTTGAGGGCTGGTCTCGGGGAGAATCATACATTCAGCCGCCCAAAAGAGCAAGTAACAACCGCAGCCGGCGCCCCCATTACTGCTTACATACCCCGTAAACGCAGACGTAAATTGTCCGAAGGAAGTGGCGTGTCTTGCGCAGGTGCCTCGTATGACGACAAGTCGAAAGCAGAAGAAGAGAGGAATAACTTGGCGCTCTGCTAACGTTCCCCAGCAGAGTGAAGCGACTGCGGGCCAAATACACCGTGGCGACTCCTCGAGCTCCGAGGGGACCTGTATAGAGGTTGAGGACGGGGAAACCGTAAACATTTGAGCGCTCAAGCGAAGAGACAACGCGTACGGACGCGTCATGATCATCCTCGTTGGAAAAGGAGGCTGAATCTTTGGGCAGGCGTTGCGCAGTCTGTACAACATAGACCCAGCGTGTGGGAGAGGATGGTGAGCGATGAAATACGGAATCCCGCTGTAGCGATGGGCCACGCCAAGCCCCCACAGTTCCTACGCTATGCCCATCGCACCTTTCCACACCTGGGCACTCATACAACCGCGCCGCTCTTCGCACCCCTACGCCTCTTTTAGCACATCTCGTGAAGAAGGACTTCCTACAGCGACGACGTATGCCAATATGGCACAGGAACTCTATGCATCCTCACGAGCTCGTAGCTTTCTTGGCTTCGTGGTCACACCGCAACTTTTCTTCCAACTTTAGGTACAGGCGCCTCAGCACCGGGATACGTTGCGACTTCCAATGACAGCTCTTACTGCAGACTCACAGCTCGCTTCGTGCATACATCGACAGGATCAGCAACGTGTAGTAATCCGCAGTGTATGACATCGTCCAAGGATCGAACATGAGCTACGCTACTCCTCCTATGTTTAGCATCGCACCGGAGTGCGGAAACCGATCGTGCCAGCGGGCCTCTCCACCATGCAGTTGACCCATTCCACCCACGTTCTCCCGTACCTGTTCGTCGTTTCAGCACTACAATCGTCGTCCGGCAGTGCCAACTTCTACCAAGGCGCTTACTTGCACGGATTGGTTTATTCCCCAATAGAACATAGTTGCGTCGATCGGCTATACCCGGGATTCGCACGCTTAGACCATCATATCCTTCACACGGTGAAGCCTGTGCCTTCTGTGCCTTGTGGGCCTTCCCCGTCTGTCTCATGCGCCTTGCTCAACCTCATTTCCACGTACATTCTCACGCAGGTAAACAGAGGCGTAACTCGCCGAGGCAAGAAATATGTCGGCGTGTGTGCCATATATAACATGTCCTACGCACCTATGGCTGCTCCTTAGATATCCCTCACATATTCCGTCGTCACCATGGGTCTTCTCAGTCATTCATTTGTCACTTGCATTGCGTTAGCAGGTGTTGCACCAAGTGCTATTGCAGAGACGTTCCTGCCTCGACAGGCCACTCCTGCGTTCTCCGGCTGCACATACCCAGAAGGATGGAAGGCTTGCAATGACGCCGACCATCGTGGCTGCTGGGTGACAGACCCTACTGGCACGGAGTTCAACATTAGTACCGACTATGAAATCAGTGCGCCAGAGGGTGAGTAACGTCTGGTCACTGATCTACTATGAAGCTGACAAGTACACAGGCATCGAACGAACCGTAAGCTTCTCTTCTCAGGGACAGCGACTCAAGTATGAGATACTGTATGGCTAACACAGGGTATAGTACAACATTGAGATCACTGAAAACCCAATCGCGCCTGATGGGACATTGAAGCCACTCGCTAAGTTGGTCAACGGACAATACCCAGCTCCGATCATTGAAGCATGTGAGTTATATGACTATACAATACTTTTCTTAGGTTAACGATCATATAGGCTGGGGTGACACGTATGACCATCCGACATAGTTCATAGCCTTAGCTAACAAAGTTAGCCTCATTGTCAATGTGAAGAACTCATTGCCAGATAATGGCACAACGATACACTGGCACGGTGTGCGTCAACTAGGAAGCAATCAAATGGACGGCGTCAACGGTTAGTACGAATGGTCGCAGTGCGTACCGCGTGGAACTCACTCTTGCTAGGCGTCACCCAATGCCCGACTGCTCAAGGCGAATCGTTTCAGTACAAGTTCAAGGTCACACAGTATGGCCACAGTTGGTACCACAGTCACTACAGCGCTCAATACCCCGATGGTGTTCATGGTGGTCTGCTCTTCCACGGTCCTACTAGCGACAACTGGGACGAAGAATGGGCCCCTATCATTGTCAACGACTGGGTCCACAACTCTTCTTTTCAGGAGTTTTACAAGTCATTGACGTTCCCGGTGGACACGCCTACTATGGACTCTATTGTTGTCAATGGAACTGGTAAGATCAAGCTGTGACCGGGAGCTATCATGTACTAATTCACCCAGGTCGTTTCCAGAGCGGAGGAGACTACTTTCGGCAAACGTTCCAAGCTGGAAAGCGCTATCTTATCCGTATCATCAACGGCAGCTCAAACTTCCATTTCCAATGGTCTATTGACAACCATGACTTCACAGTCGTTTCTGCCGATTTTGTAGCGATCGAGCCCTACAAGACCAACTATCTGTCGGTCGGTATCGGTCAGCGATATAGTGTGATTGTCGAAGCGAAGCCAGACGTCGCTTCGAGCGATGGCAAGTATTGGATGCGCACCGAGTGGACGAACGACAAAGCTTGTGGTGGCGAACCACCACGAGGGTTGAACTCTACGCTTGAGATGTCAAGAACCGGCATTATCAGCTACGCTGATGCGGGCTCTGGTGATGAGCTTCCTTCGACATCGAGGCATAACGTCACGATTGACTGCCACGACGAACCCTACGACAAGCTCGTTCCCGTTGTTCCATGGACTGTGGGCGCCCCTGCGAATGACGTCGCCAACTACACCTACGAGGGAGGCACAGATATCACCAACAAGGGCACCTGGCACGGGGCCGTCTACCGCTGGAGTCTGATGGACTATCCCCTGTGGCTCAACTTTTCTGACCCTCTTCTCTTGGATACTGAGAACGCAAGCAAGAATCCCAATTACGCTGTTGTAGACTGTAAGTTCATCTCCCTCGATCCCAAATTCGCTATTAACACGCACCAGACAATTACAGCGGCGATGAATGGGTATACATAGTCATCACAGGAGGGGACAACCCAGCCCACGAGGGCATCTTCAACAAATCCAATGCCACGCCTCACCCAACCCATCTGTAAGTCCCACTGATACAACCGCCACTCCACACTTCCATTCAGATCCTAACACCTCCCTAGCCACGGCCACGACTTCGCCATCCTCGCCCAATCCCCCAACCCCTGGGACCCAGCGAACCCAGGCTTCAACCTCGACAACCCGCCCCGTCGCGACAGCGCCATGCTCCCCGCTGCAGGCTATCTCGCCATCGCCTACAAGCCCGACAACCCGGGCGCGTGGGTGCTCCACTGCCACATCGCATGGCACGCCGGCTCGGGCATGGCGTTCAACGTGCTCGAGCGGCCAGACGACATCTCATACGCTGTCGGCGACCTGGCGCCCAATCGCGCTGGCTGCGCTAAGTGGGATACGTGGACGGCGGCGCATCCTGGTGTGATCCATCAGGACGATTCGGGGATTTAGGAGGGTTTTCGTGCGGGACTACGGAGTACGGTACGGTATGTTACCTACGCTGTGTTGTGTTTGAAGGAGTGGAGTGGAGTGGAGGGCGGAGACTAGCATTTGCATCCATAGCGCACTTCTCGGCGTTTCTGGGTCTTGGGGGCGGACTGTAGATGATCAGCACGCTGGGCCTCTTGGGCGGCTTGGCCGTCTTACGGCATGCGGCTGCTGTTCGGTGACTTTTCGAAGAGTTACCCATACCCACTTTGGATTTACGAGTGTACTATGTATATATATTGCCTGCATATAGACTAGACGGCCTTGGAGTTGGGGGGGCTGAGAAAATGCATACCGATATCAAAAGCTGAAGCTGCAAGTTTGCAACCATACAGCCCCGATCCTGGTCCTCTATTCACTTGCCTGAGGACTCAATCGATCGCTCGGATACATCCGGCACTAGATCCTGTGTTATGCTGGCTACAATGACCGGCCCAGAGGGCCGTTGGTCTCTGTCTTGAGTCTTGTACGTCGACATGCTGAACTTATTGCATCACACGTAGTTCCAATCTCATTATGCGCCTCGGCGCTAAGCACGAGAGCGACGATTACCAAGACCAGGTAAGTACTTCTGACCAAGGGAGCGGACATGCAACGCCATGCAATGCGAGTCTCTGCAGCTCCGTCTCCATATCCGTATTCATCTCCATCTTCATCCAGGATTCAAGCTTCCCATCACCCTCATCTCCCCAACCCTCCTCTCCTGTCTCCTCCTCACTACTATCAAACCAATTATCTCGTAAAAAAAAGCGACCCAGTATGCAAGACGAAGAAGGAATGAACGTCTCAACTCCAACGCTAGCCCTCCGCTTTTCAAACCCCAGAACACCAAATGGAAAGATCAGAGAATATAGACTCGTGAAAGGATCAAAGGAACACCAAGCGTGTGCTAAGCGGGCAATCATAGCACCATGAGACCAAGCACAGCGACAACAATGGCGATAGCGCCGCCCCCAACCTTATTCAGGCCAGGCTGGAGACTCGAGCCGGCGCCTTGGTTGCCACCTTGCGAGAAGCCGCCGTCGCCCGTCGCCGCAGGTTGATCGCTACCACCAGCGCCCGTGGGCTGGCCAGCAGCAGACGACTGATCCTCGGCGCGGTTGCCTCCGCCCGAGTTCCCACCTGGGACGGTATTACCGGTCATGGTAGGCTGGGCGCCAGAGGCCGTAGAAGCACCGTAATCAGGATCCTCGCCATTGGCATACAACGAGCCCAGTATGACGAGGTCGTCGGTGATCTCGACGGTGTTGTTGGTGGCGGCTTTGTCCGTGTACTTGTACGTCTTCTGGCCGCTCTTCTTGACGCCGTCCGGAGGGTCGTAGCACTTGACGGTGACTTGCTCGACTTCGGCGTAGTAGTAGCCGTTGGTCATGTACTGTGAGTTCCAGTCAATCATTCCACCAGACCACTCGATGGTACCCGGTTGGTTCTTCGAGATACCGGCGGGCCACAGAGACAGCATGACGCGGGCGGGAGTCTGCGGGTAGTCGAAGCGGTTCGAGGTGGCGTTCCACGTGTCTTTGCGATCGAGCGAGCGCATCTCGTTGCCATCAATGGACCATTTCAGCGTGTCCTCGGTCCAGTCAACACAGTACTCGTGCTGGTTTGTCGTGGTGTCGACCGACAGGTTCTTTCCATTAGTGTCTGGGTAATTTCGTCAGCGGAAGTCTGAGTGGGCAATTGGGACATGTACGTACACACTGTGACACCTTGAGAGTAGAAATTGGACTGCGCGTTCTGGATGTCTGCACCAACAAACTCGAAGTCAATTTCGTCCTTGACGTCGGACATCATGATGAAGGCTGTGACGACACCCTTGCCTTGCGACGTGGTCAGCTTGGCGCAGATGTTGCCATACCAGACGTAATGTGTCGACGCCAACAGCGTTCCCGATGTGTCTTCGCCCAAGGTAAGAAGGAGGTTGTCGTTGTATATGCTCGGTTTGCCCTGCGACTGCCAGTCGATGCTGGAGGGATCGCCGAGGTACTTGTCGATGGTCTGGACATTGTTCAGGTCCTTGAAAGTATAGGTTGCATCCTGGCATGTCGGATTGGGCACGCAGGAGTCTAGAGCGTGTGAATGAACGACGTCACAGCCACCGAGGCAAAAGGCGCCAATGCCGCATTGGCCGTACTCTGCGATCAAGTCAGTATAGCGACGATGGCGAGCGGGACAGGCGACGTACGTCCGCAGCAGGGTGCCGACTCCGGGCAGAGAGTTCCAGCGCCGCAGGTTGCGCCATCCTGGGCGAAGGCAGCTCCAGCGAAAGTGGTGGCCGCAAGAGCAGCTGTCAGGGCGCGTCGGACCATGGCCGCAGCCGTTTTCGTGGCCGTGGCGGGCGTTGCGATGTTGTGTAAGGGTACCAAGAGCGTCGTGCAGCTGTCAGGACGGCCTCGATGTGCGCGTGCTCAGAGGCAGTCTCCACACCAGAACTCCTTCCAAGTTGCGATGCTGAAACGACAGGTGCGATGGGGGGTAGGGAAGCGGCGCGCAGAAGAGCGAATCGGGGGCGGGTTTGCTGGGTTCCCCCTGAGGCCGTGAATGTATTAGCGATAGTCGGGTGAGTATTAAGGATCCAAGTATAGTTCAGCGAAAGTAGGGCACAAGGAAAGGGACGAGCTGGAGGGGGAAAAGAGGGAAGAAGCGTGATGGAGCCCACAGCGAGAGACGGGCGGCAGGGGCAAAGCAAGCAAGCAGAGCGCGGAGTCGCGGACAAAGGTTGAGGCCTCGAGTGTCATCCGCCCGCCCTTGCAAAAAGAAGTGGAGTCCTTCCCCAAGCCGCCATGCTCTCTTCGGCAGGCGCCAAACCCGCTTTCGATGCCTCATGCGGGTCACTGAACCCTGGCCCGCTCAATTGCCGTGCTAGGAGCGCGAGCTACCAGTCCGCTTTCCCTGCATTTCCAAGTCCATGAGCCTCTCCAGCGTGAATTCATCGCAGTCATGCATCGCGAAAGAGCTAGAATTCCAGGGCTCCGCGTGTCTCACGAGATGCGGCCACTGGAAACAGTCTCTGGTGTTGGGTCAGCGTTTCGTGCGCTCTGGCCACTTGGCCACTGCTGCTCAGCAATCGATAGTGGTAGCGGCACGGCAGCCTTCGCCTCCGCCCAATTGTTTTGACCGGACGCCTCCACATTTAGCACCGACGACAGTTCGCGACGACGACAAATGCACGACACTTCGCTATCCCAGCTACCAGGGCCCATCTGCTGTCAACCGCCGTAGCGTCCCATGCCGCGATCAAGGGTCCGCTCTTTGCCATGGTTCGCTCTTGCCCTGATACCGTTCCTTCTCGCCAAGCATCGTCACCTCAACACCCCGCTCGATTGTCAATGTGGACACGCAACTCCGTTCAATCCTGGTCCTTGACAAGTCTCAAAGGACTTCTCAAGATTTTCTCGGTAGGGATCGATCTCCCCCATCTTCCTCAATGTCACGTCCAAACCAAACCCGTGGACTTGCTCTGTTCTGTTTTTTGGCCCCTACTAGGGTTGCACAGTTGCATGATTGGCTTTCGGGTTGATTACCTGCAAAGAACAGGAGGCAGGTCGACAGTGGCCATAAGCCGGCTGCCTTCTCATGATTATCTAGTCCATCCAAGGCTGTCACCTCTCTTGTCCCCTCTGTCCGACCTCACCTCACCATGGATCCTGTGACGATAATCTCCCTCGGCGGTGCTTGTTCTGGCCTCGTCAACAAATGTGGCAGCGTGGTTAAGACGCTTCACAACCTTATCGAAGCCTACAAGTATGCGGACCTCTCCATCATGTCTCTCTCCGAAGAATGCGCAAACATCCAGTTCGCATATAGCCACGTTGAGCAGTGGGCTAGCCAAGATCCCACTGGATCGCACAACCTAGGCCCCTTTCTTAACAGGCTGCAGCAAACTATGCAGTCTGGTCAGCTCGTGTTTTCAGCCTTGGAAGAAGACCTCAAGAGGCTCGTACCCAAGACCAGCTCTCTCAGACGACGCGCAACGCTAGTCTGGCATGAGGCCCTTTTCGACAGTCATCGAATCCGCCTTCGAGGTCAAGCTGCGTCACTACATCTACTTCTTACAGTAATCAGCATGTGAGGAAACTATCTCGCCTCGAAGGTACGTACTAACCAATCCAGGCGGCTGGATGATGACTCTCTCAAGGTACTCCAGACCCAGGAGCATATCTTCAAGGATGCAGACGAGAGCGCGAGAAGTATCACACCGTCACAGATGTCGACTCACAGGATTATCACTGGAGACGACTCTGCCAGCGTCATTGATCCAGACAGCTGCTGGCAGCCTTTTATGTTCGATAAGGAGCTGTTTGCCTCGCACGTATATCAGAGGAGTTATCGCCAAGTAGTCATCGATAGGTCCATGCACTCTACTGCTGTCAAGCGTCCCAAGTCAGTCGCATCCATATCGACCGTATTCCATGTACATCCAGGCACAAGGCTCAGTGGCAGATGGAGCTTGGGCCAGCATTCGGTGAGAAGCTTTCGCATGAACAAGAGCCACAGCACTGGAAGCAGTCTACGGCGTCACTCTGCTTCAGAGTCCGAAAAGACCCAGGCCGAGCTCTTGTTAGATGAGACTCGGAGCGGATCCATCCAAGGCTCTTCTGACGGACGAGTTGCCAATATGACTACTTCCGGAAACAGCACGCAGCCCATTGACTATCCGTTCCGGACCCCTATGGACGAAGCAACTTGGGAGGTCTACTTGAATTTCGAGAATATGGTCTCTTCCATGACGGCGCTGTTGTCCTCCAACGTGAAGCCGACTAAGAGCTCCCTTACCACAGCGTTGAGGGCATTAGTCTCACGTATGCTCTCTATCACCAATATGCCGACTATCGTGGCATGTGGAAGTCCACCGTCGAAACCGACTACCTGCAGAGCCGTATCGATGGTCACGACCTTGTTATCTCAAGGAGCAGATTCTTCAGCAACCGTTGTGCGTGGCGGTAAAAGATTCCCACTACTCCATGGTGTCATACACTGCTGTTGTGATGCCAACAGTCGAGTCCAGTTCATCACAAGTCTTATCATTCATGGCGCCAATGTCAATAGCACTGGTGATCTACCGCATCCAGAAAGCTGCCGTTCCAGTACGAAGATCTCCGCCTTGGCACTTGCTGCGCTGGAAGGTCGTTGCGCCACGGTCAAGCTCCTACTGGACCATGGCGCCAGGTTCTTCTGGTCGGACTCCTTGAGTATTTTCGAGGATTTCTTGCGAGTCAAACAAGAGAATGCTGAATCGTATCAGTATATCATGACAATGCTCTGGGATCGAAGGGATGAACTGGACTGCCAGAGCGTACTCGAGAGCTATCGATCAGCGGTACTACAGACCAAAGCTAGTGTATCGAGCGCGAGGCTCTGTAGGAATGAAGAAGCGGGAGATGTGCAGTCATGATCAATGACATGGTTGTGCAACGTGAGCTTCGAGCTTCCGGCTTCATTGATACACGAAAAGATTATTGATCAGCCATAGACTTGATACAAATTGGCGAATCTAACCTCTTCCCGCCAGGCTCATACTTTTCCCCGGACCGTCCATGTTGCCTTTCCGGACACGGCCATTGCTCGCTCACAGTTACGAGCATAGCATCAAACAGGGCCACAGAGGAGGACAACATTGAAATGATCGAGTGTTACAAGCTGCCGCCTTGAGCAAGGAATGACCGCAAAGTAAGACACAGCCGCCTAGAACCCGACATGTACAGACCAGCAAATCCGAACTCCATATACCAAAACCCCAAGACCGGCCTATCTAACCCTGGCTTGGAGCACTTTGGATATCTCCACATCATCCAACCCCACTTGTCAGCCCTCCCCTTCCGTATCGAGGCCCCATTCAAGCCTTCTGTTCCTGTTCCTGCGCCTTCAGTTCCTTCTCACGCGCCATTATCTTCTTCTCGTAAGCCCAAAGCCACTGCGCATCATACAATCGCTGCCACAGCCTCAGACAAAGATCCGCCATCTCCTTCTCCCCCTCATCCCACTCCCTAGTCCCCAACTCCAGCACCTTCGAGTATTCTTTATAATATTCGTGCAGATGCTTTTGCAGTTGCCAAATAACACTAGTTTCGGTGTATGTCGATAAATCCTGGCCCTTGAAACAGGCGAGATCATTGGAGAACTTTACGTACGTCTCGGCTTGTTGCAGGAAGCCGGGGCCCTGCCAACCCTCGTCCAATTCGACAACCATGTGCCAGATCAGCGCGTCCACGTCATTGTAAACGTGGTAGTCGAGTCTGTTCTTGCAAAAACTTGGTGGATTCATATATGTCCATGGGTCGCCAGCGTCGTTGTTTTCGGGCTTGGGCGGCTCTGCTTTGAGCGCCTTGAGTTCCCTGTTCAAGAACTCTGCCACAGCATCGGGACTCTCGACGGCCGCAAGCTGTGCGCGCAGGTCCGGCGGGGTGACTTGCTCGTTGTTCCAGAACATGACGCGGAAGCAGAAGTGCGATAGCAGTGCAGGTCGGCGAAATTTGTCGGGAATAGGCGCGAGATATTTCTTTGAACTGTGTTCGCGGGCCGTTTCCGCAGGTCCGCGGTCCAGGAGCACCCGCAGGACGCTCGTTTCGTCTTCGTGCATAGGAAGCAGGATGTAGAAGAGCTTGCCCTTGAGGAAGAGCTCGCTGATGGAGGTATGTGCAGAGGACGTGACTGTCTGACGCAGTAGGCGGAAGCTGGCTGTGGAAGGAGAAGGGTCGTTAGATCGACTTTGAGGCAGTCGTTGATGATGCTCTGTGAGATACTGGCAAAAGAGGGATGATCAATATGGATTTTTCATGGAGAAGGAAGGGACTGAGGAGTTTGGATTTTATAGCAGGCATATTCGCGATGACTCTTGGTGCTCTGAGTGTTTTTCACTGACTCATCCTACCAATGACTCTGTTAAGACACCTTCGAAGCATCCAGGTTTCTTTCCAAGAAAGAACTTGTGGAGGTACCATGGGGACAGAGGTATACATCAGGCTGCCAGGGTAGAGTGTAAATAAAAATGGCTTTTCAGCGGCCGATTAGTCTACTGAGGATATCCTAGAGAGAGAGGAAATGCGGAGATTGAAGAGGAACGATCGACGACCTTGGTGAGCAACTGGGCAGCAATGTCACTGCTCCGATCGGGAAGTGTCATAGCGCTATCTGGTGCTGTCGCATATGTCGTAGAGAGCAAGTGAGATTGTGTTTACTTTCTGATGCTCTTTCTAGTCGGTAATGTGGTGTTCGCAGGATCAGGATGTTTTGAGACTTGGCAGGTCGCTTTGCGATGAGTCTCAATCTGTAATTCAGATGTCGTGGCCCAGAGGCCTGGAGTGTGTTACACCCAATGTCTAGTGCGTCCGCTGTACGGGATCGGTCTCCTTGCATGCCACATGATGGATTGGGGCCCATGACAATAGACACTGTGGAGAGCATCTCCCCTTTCTTCTAGGTCGTCCTTTCATGTAGCACCTGTGGTGTGTCTACAGCTTCGCTTGAATTTCCAGCGCCGTGTCGGGCTCTATCATGTGCGCTTTTTGCCTCTTGATATCTTCGAGGCTTCTGCGTGCTGCTGCGAAACTCAGGAGGTGACTATTACCCGTGGACGGTTCCGGGTGCGCAGTATTGAAATATGCGCGATAAGGAATGCAGCGCCAACCTGAAAACCTGGAAACGCATAGCTGACGCGGCCTGATCGGAAAACCCGGGAAGAGGTGCCAGAATTAGCGCTCAGACGCTAGAGAAAAGCTTAGCGAAGCTTGTCACCATCAAGCTTCGTCGGGAATCGCAGGATTACGACGCCACACGGGCGTGTCTGGACAACGCCGTCCACCAGACAATTCGTGACCCCTCTCTTTGGCGTCCCTTGACATTATCGTCGGCGTGAGGCATTTGGTTTATGACCGCCAATAGCCAGCTGGCTTCGGGAACAAGGGCGCCTCGCGCCTGCATGGCGCCAACTATGCAAGCATGGCTCCATTCAAGCTTTCAACCGGGTGAGCCTTTGACAAGGGAGTGCTAGCGCAAGTCTTCGCCTGCTGTCTTTCCTCAAACATTTCTCCCTTGGCACAGTCGTTTGTGTGTGTTAGAGGTGAGCCAGAAGACGGTACATGATGGAGCAGACGTGAATGCGATGGAGGATAGCCCCTATACGAAGAGAACGAGACCCTTACCCCAGAGGCCATCCTGGCAAGCCTGCGTAATCGGTCGTGCGCCTAGATGCTGCATTCGGATGGCGCTCACGCTACGAACGCTACAAACCCTAGCAACAGCCGCATGCCAGTAACCAGTTGCGCGTCCATACATAACCATGGCAGGACCCAGCTCACGCGACAATGTGCTTTCAGTCTTGTTTCCTTTCTGCACGTTTCTCACACTTATAAGCTATATCTGCGTGGACTCTGACGCCGTGCTGTAGCTGCGGTACTATTTCCTTACATATTACACTCCTGCGGCGTTCTGGACCCCACTGTCTGGCTTTGAGCGTCGACGATTGTTATAGTCTGAGAATTGGGTTCGAACAGTATACTCGGATCCTTTCCAGGCTGAATCCCTGGTCAAACGAAACCCTCTTCCAAGATGCTCTTACCATTCACCTTCGCGGTCTTCACCTTACAGTATCTCACACTTGCCCTGCCATCCGATTTCTCGAAGCGGCATGTGGATTTCTCAGAGTTCCAAGGCCTGACGAAGAATGCACGAGATCGGACTCGCCAGAATGACCCGGCAGGCAAATACTTTCACGAAGCCACTGTATGATTTGCATCCGTCCTCTCCCTATGTGCGAAATGCTCATCTACATTCTTATAGTTCGCCACACACTACGACGGCCGCTTCGCCAGCACAAAACTCGCCTACACGCCCCGCCGCACGCATCTCCGCTCCCTAGTGCGCACCTACCTTGACACAATGCACTCGCTCCACATACCCACATGGCTCATGCACGGGTCGCTGATCGGCTGGTACTGGAACGGCAAGATACTTCCCTGGGACGACGATATCGACGTGCAGATCTCCGAGCCCTCGATGGCGTTTCTCGCCGCCTACTACAACATGACCGTGTACCACTTCACGGTGAAAATACCGCCAGAAGCGGCTGGGGATGAGTTGGACGAGGCTGGCAGAGACTACCTGCTGGAGATCAATCCCAACTGGACGAATAACTCGACGCTAGACTTGCACAACGTCATCGATGCACGGTGGATCGATATGACGACGGGCCTCTTCATCGACATCACGACGCTGAGGTACAACCAGAGCTCAGAGGATACAGCAGAGGGCCAGAAGTTGTTCTGCAAGGACAAACATACATACATGTCCAAGTCTGTCTTCCCGCTGCGCGAAAGCGAGTACGAAGGCAAGCCAGTCAAGGTCCCATACTCTTATGCGGAGCTATTGGAGGAAGAGTACGGCAAGAAGGTGATGACGAGGACGAGATGGGAAGGCCACTACTTCAACGAGGAGTTGAGAGAGTGGGTGATAGATGGACTGCCGTGAGTTCGAGGTCTTTATTGTTCTCCTCTCGACAGGGAGAACACCTTCTCGGAGACTGATGCCAAGCAGGGAACACCTCGATAACCATCCACACCGAGGGGCTAAGCCGCACCGAGACTCAACGGCAAGCACGCCGGCAGTACCACGCCAGGTCATACGGGCGCCCGAAGCATTGCGATGGAAGGATGAGTAGCAATCTTGCCTAGCCTATGCAATGCTCGCAACGAGATAGAACGACGAAGGGTGTTTCGCACAGGAAGACAGCATAACCATGTGTGTGACAGCATGTTGCGGGGCAATTGAATCCGAGGTGTATGACAGTCACCACGTCCGTTGACTCATCCATCAACTCATCTTTGACTCATTGTAGGAGTCAGAGTAGTGGGAGTCACATGAGTCTACTATAAAGCTGGCCACCTCCACCTTCATCGTCATTTTCTTGCACCACAGCAACGGTCACGATCAATACCTAACAGCTACTCGAGGTTGCGCTCGCGACTACAATACAACGCCGAATCAAATATGTCTGAATACATCGAATGTGTCGGTAGCAGGGTACGCTGGTATTCCTTTACTCTCCTACCCTTCAATGACTTAGGTCCACCATCTGAAGCAAGCATCTTACGACTTCTCATTGAAAAAGGGAAGAAATCAGCCAGCGACTCGTGTCCTCTGTTGGTACCTCTTCCAGAACAGTGGCGCACTCTTACTCTCTTGTCGCACTTCTGTTTTCGAGTTGCATTCTAGGACAATGACGATATAACGCCCCCCGAGCTACGCGGCGAATTAGAAAAGGTCACATCCGCCGATGGGCTGGCGCAGCTGCTCTGTGACGACGACCAACTCGAGCCACTACTTCTTGCCGATGAGGCTCTATTCAAGGAACCGGAATGTCCCCAGGCAAAGTACCTCGAACCGGCCGAACATCCTCTTATCTTCTACACCTCGCACTGTTTCGAAGTCGACGAAGAACTGATCAATTACATACTCACTAAGCTCGCCGACCCTCAAGACCCCGAGTCTCTGATCGATGACGGGGCGTACGTACGATTTCGCAGGCTCAAGGTTGCCGTGCAGGCCGCGCATGAACAGGATAAAGACCCGCAACTCAAACCCTTGGCGGAGGACACGCGAACCGAACGCGAGCAGATCATGGCACACTTGAAAGCGAGTATGCATACTCACTTTTACACAATCACAGTGAGGCGTTATGACCCGGACTACTTTTATGAGTCCGATGAGTCCGATAAGAGGATCAACCCGGGCGAAAGTAGCAAGGAGCGCGCTACCAGGAAGGCGAAGGAAGCGGAGGAGGAGGAGGCGAAGAGAACGAGAGATTGGGTACGAATGATGGGGAGGTTGTATAAGGCGGAATGGCTCGGTAAGAAGGAGTCTAGAGAGCAGACTCTAGAAAGTGCAGTGGAAAGTGAGTAGTACAGAAGCGCTGTGGTATGGTCGAGGTATCCTGTCTTTTGTATATTGATTCCAATGATTCTGTACTTTTCCTAGCAAGGTGCACACAAACGTAACACCTAGCATGTGGCTTTTGCATGCCTGGCCACACTTGTGAAGCAGCTTAGACAGTCTATCCAGACCAAGCAGATGAAAAAAAATATGCTCCTTTCGCGGTTGTCTAGTCGCTATTGTTGGTACGTATACGGAAGTGACGACCGTTGAATTTGGCTGACTGACACAGGAAGAGTATCATTTGGGGGAGATACACAACCTCTAGCCTTTGGTTCAAACTAGTCTTTATGTCACTCCGTGGTACTACAGACCATATTCTTTTCTGTAAGCTAATCTATTGGGTCACTATTAAGCTGTGGTAGATGACACTGTTCCAGATACACATAATCACTATTCGGCTCAAATACAGCTATCTAGCTAATGATACAAAATGAAAGCAGTCTAAAGAATGACATTGCTGGGATCGCACGCCGAAGTCCCTGGCAAAACTCCTGATTTGGACAATATCTTGTCCTGTTTGTCGCCGCTCCCTGCCCGAAGCGGAACACCGTAGTCGATGATAAATCCTAGATACCTGGCCATCACTACTTCTGGTCGCAGAGTTCCTTGTACAGGATATTGCAGAGCTTTACAATACCCCTCGCATGCTCTTTTTCATCATTCGTACGCTCATCATCTTTGAGGCTGAACTTTGTCGGCAGCCACATATAATGCTCGTGCATGATCGCTGCTAGATGCTCTTTGGTCTCCTCTCGGGTCCAGATTTGTCGTTTCCCATTTTGGTCCTTTTGAATCACAGATCGGATCCTCTTATCTGCATTACAAAGTTTCTCGTCGCCCATAAACCCGAAGTCTCTGCCACCATATACTACGTGTCCCCAGGCTAGCGTCTAGATTTTCTTGTGGTAGTCCTCGTTGACTGCGATTATCAGTCTGTAACAACGTTGCGGTTGCTCGAAATACTGCAGACTTTCTTCAGCCTCTTTTCTCTCGCTTTCGGAGCCTGTGTCCTTCTTTATTTTCAGTTGGTTCAACTCGTAAACCAAAACGCTGGCCAGATGGTCCTGTTCGCATTGCTTCTTGAGGAAGTGTTGCGTTTGCACAGGCGTTACGGCTTCGTTGTTCCAGAAACAGACGCGGAAGCAGAAGTGTGCGCATGTTGCGAGTTTTCGTTCCTTCTCAGGTAATCTCCGTATAATGAGGCTCTCCTTGTGGTACTCCTGTTCCTCGGGATCACGCAAATAGTCTGCCAGTACTGCGGCCTCCTCGTTGCCCAAAGGTAGAGGCCTGAAAAACATGCGGTTCGCTGTAAATAGATAGTGTATAAAGTTTATATAGTCGCAAGGAGACTCGGTGGTCGGCTGGGACATGGTGTAACAAAAGTTCGAAAGGTATGGCTTGAATGATCTGTGGATTCCTGGCTGGCTGGCTTATTAACTTGGATATTTTCGATACAAAATATTGTTTGTAGCAGTAATTGTATGAGTGGAAATTTTCTACGAGAGATAGTGGTGGAAATTATCAAAAGTGAGTCTTACCGTGAGTCACCCATTCGATGACTATCCTTCTCTGGCAGCGACTGACTCAATGCATAGACATATCAAAAGTCATACACAGGCGCCAATAAACCTAGAGGTGAAAGCAATTGGTATGATATGTTAATACGCCTCTGTATGTTCCCTGGAAAACCAAGGAGTGCTTAAAGACTTAAGCGACTGGACCTCTCTCCAAATCCTGTGCGTAAAATGTAGAAGTGAAAGACGACTATGACGCACCCCACAATTCTCACCAAAACACCTCCCCTCTCCCCTCCCCACCATCACCTAAGTCCATCCGCACACATCGCTCAACGCCGAATTTATTACGCTACATCATGGCTCCCTACAGAATTCGCGACCCTGCTGCCCTCGCTCTTGACGCAGAACCCAAGGCAGCTTTTGCTGAAGTATGATCCTCATCATATACCCCTTCGTTTGGATCATTGTTCGACTAAATCGTGGTGTTCACCGTGTAGGCCGAAAAACTCATCAGAGCGTCGGACAAATTGTTCGACCACGGGCTCCTGTTCGCGGCAAAGTACGCATACAATAGGGCATCCAAGGAAGTTAGGAAGGGGTGCGAGTTTGAGGAGCAAAGGTCGAAAGTACTGGCGGATCTGGTGAGGGCGAAGAAGCTTCCGGAGGAGAAGGAGAGGAAGGTGCTTGAGAAGATTTGGGCTCTCTCGCAAGAGGGGCTGGTTTGGCTTAGGGCTAAGGCCAAGTATGTATTTTTGACCTCGATTTTGCTTGAGGATGAGATGATTGACTCATAATTAACAGGGCGAAGATCCACGAGCCGATACAGGAGGAGCTTCGAAAGTTGGCTTGGGAGAGTATTCTGTCGGAAGACCCATAATTGCATACGCCATTTGGATTGGGTGTGACAGCATGCTGCAGCGCGGTTGGGTATAAGGCGTATGACAGCGACCACGTTTGTTGACTCGTTGGTGACTCATGGCGAGAGTCAGAGTAGGGGTAGTCATCTATAGGTTAGCTATAAAAGCGGCTTTCTTCCCTCTACCGAAATTCCCGTCACTTGAACAACTCTAGAGCCTACAACAACTTATTCAACATTCAGCAATTACATTCCGTGCACGACCAAGAAATCTTTCGAAAATGTGGCGCATGCACCTGGCCAAAGCGACCAATGCCACGAGCAAAAAACACTATGAGAACTCGTGTCTCTACCTCCTCCTACCCTTCGATAACACAAACCCCGAACAGTCCGAAGCACGCACCTTACGCATACTCATAGAAAAAGGAGTAGAGCAAGCTGCAAACTCGTGTGCTGTGCTGAATCCTCTTCCAGAAGAGTTGCGCGCAGTCGCGCTCTTGTCCCACTTCTGTTTTCGAGTTGTTTTCTGGAACAATGGGTTTATAATACCCGCCGAATTGCGCAGGGAGATAAACTCCTTCACGAATTGCGGCGACGTGGAGCGGCTGTGTTACTACAAAGTCGAATCGATTCGCGATAGCCGCCCCTGCGGTTGTCCAGATGCATATTCGCCACCAGCAACTTGAGTAATTTTCCACGGGCACCTCCCATTACCCCCACTACAACGACAAAGACAGAAGCAAACGCGATAAGGAACTGGGCGAGTACCTGCGCGGAAAAGCCGACGATGTGCAGAAAACGGTGTCGTTGTTCGGGAACGAGGCGTATGCAAAGCTCAGAATGCACAATGATGCCATACGTGTGGCGAAAGATATAGAGAACCAAGAGTGGGCTTCTGAGGATTTCTTTCCATTGATCCTCCCGAAGGAGGAACGGCCAGAGTCTGAGCAGATGATGTTACGCTTGAGGTGCTACATCCATAGGTACTTTAGGGAACAGCCGGAGAAGCTCACTGCAGCGGCCACGAAAAGGACAGAAGAGCAGGCTCGCGAGATGAGCGATTGGATCAGGTGGATGGAGAGACTGTACAAGGTGAAATGCAGTGAGGAGCCCGCTGGTCCAAAGGCCTCCGGAGAGCCTGTGAGGGAAGGAAAGGATGAGTAGCTGTGCATCTATAGATTATACTTGACTATTGTCACTGTATGTAGAGCAAAGATACCTGTTTAATTAATTGCATTATAGTTTACGTTCTCTTTGGTGCGCCGGACGTCTTTGTCCATGATTGAAGTCGTGGCAGCTGCCATAAATCGCATGGTAAGTACGAGAAAGCGACCTTTGGGGACTTTGACTTACCACGACAGGTATATACGAACCTTGACATGACAAGTCGCCCTTTAGATGTACGATTCATGAATGCAGCTACAAGAGTATAATCGCCATTCGACTTTGGATTTACTTTTAACCAAACCTCCCATCAAGTAGGTGAAGTTCGATTGTAGGACTATAATAGCAGCCATGCCATTCTACTCGTATAGTCAAATGTTAAAAGGATTCAACCTTGCTAGGACGTATCAAGTTGGTGGGCAAGTCGCTCTCTTGGTACAAGCTTTGGCCGAACTTCTCAAACTGCCCAGACTGGGCGCATATCTCGTCGCCACTTCATAATATCAGCATCACAGCGTGCAACATGATTAGCAGAAACATGGAGAACGCTTCTAAATCAGCGATTAGATTTTGAAAATGTCAAAGTTTGTATAGGTACTAGCACACTGACATAATCTACAGAGTGAAGTGATAGAACAATACATATAAATCAGGTCTGCTATCAACTATCCGCACACATATTGGTTCTGTTGTACTGCCCTGAGTCCAATCAGGAAAGAAGATTAGCATTCCGAGAATGTCTCAAATCGTTCATGATCTGAATATCTTAACCGCAACCTCGATCCAATCCTCAGCTTCGCACTCTAAGGACTCGCCATCTTCCTCGTTATCTTCCGCTTTCCAGACATCTAGTTGCTTCAAGAGATATTCGTATAGCTTCCTCGTAAAATGGCTCACAATACTTTCTTTAGTTGGCACAAGCGAGTGCAATTCTCCACCTTCCTTGAACATCTGGAGCTCCTCGTCGTTGGCCTGTTTTGGGAGCTCGAAGAACTTTTGATTTCGGAGCAACTCGATGTTTGCGGTCGATTCGAGGATGTGCCGGTATAGCACTTCTTGGAGGGTGAAGTCGGTGATCAGGGAATCCTCTGGCAGTTTGAAATATTGCTCCGGGCGAACAGCCGAGTTCGCAATGTATTTCATGAGAAGCTTGCCCATATCATCTTCGGTCGCGATCTCGCTCAAACCTTTTCGCTTATTATCCGTCGTAAATAGGTCATTGTTCCAGAAGACGTATCGAAAGCAAAAATGCTGTACCACGACTTGTTCTTGGATGATGATATCAGGTTCACCGCTGAGCTCCATGGTTCTGACAGGGTTTGGTGAATGCTCCGAACGTATAAGGTCCAGGAATTTCCTGAGCATCCCGCACTCGTTTGCTTGTCTTCGCATGAAGTTTGGTGAAGCTCTTCAGAACATTAATTCAGGATACATTATTGCACGTGGTGCACCCTTGAACCATTTTAGGTAGCTGACTTGGAGATAAGGGAATAGCAAAGTCATCAAATTTCAAGATTGAAATGATCGACAGTGCTTCCGAGAAGTAAGTTCCGACGGAAATGGTTCTTGGAAGAGAATGAACATGAGCCTTAATCCAGGCTGTGCATAAACTGGGTTTCGGGTCCCAATGAGCCTTACGGATCCTACTCGGTTTCAGTGATGTCAACCTAACCTAGTCTACCCCAAATTACAAGAGTACGGCCCCGAGAAATAGTCACTCCAATTTTCCATTCTGTTCTTCAAGCATGGCGAATATGACCAAGGACAGGCTAGTTGGATCGCTAATATGGAAGGTTTTTCCTTATTTCACTATGCACGAATTGACATCGTTCGCATATATGCTGCCACCTTTACTCTATAAAACAAAAATGACATTCTAATTTCAGAAACATAAGACTACCATGAAAGAAAGGTCGCCAAAACACCGACTTCGCCACCATCTGAAAGGCTCCCTCAACCTCAACTCGTGGCGTTTGATTCGCAATCGAGCTCATACAATTTCTTGGATAGTCTCTGAATCTTGCTCTTATCGAGTTTCTGCATGCGCGGACAGATGGCATGTTCCGAGCTAACGCCTCCCACAAGATTGGCCCTGTACCACTCATACACAACCCATCTGAGATGCGAGATAACTTTCTTCCGCTCAAGTACCGGGACTGTACCTGTTTGCTGTTTGTATGCCTGAAATTCAGGAATTTTCGCTTGGACGTCCTTCTCCCAAAAGCCAGGATCCACTCCTTCAAGGGCTCGATCGATTATGAATACTTCCAAGGTAGTAGCTGCTTCTCCGTCGTCCATCCGGTGGAGAAGACGTTTTGGTAGCCTGTAACATTGACGCTCGCACCTCTCAAAAACAGCAGAGGCAAGTCTGTCCCGGTCGCAATCCAGCTTTTCCAAATCGGAGGCCAGATTCTGACCTAGGATATCAGGACGATCCCAGAATACTCCAACGAATCCAATGTGGCGGAAAATTCTGTTTACTCCTTCTGCACCAAGACCCCGGAGGAATTCCGACTTTTCGAGAATTGATCGAATTTTTCCTTCCCATTTGGCCGTTGTTTCAAGGTCCCTGTACTTCTCTCCGTACGAGTACTCCTCCAAAAAACACACCAACTCCTTGATCATCGCTATTTCTTCTTTCTTATCGGGGGAAAAGGGTAATTGCTCCAACAGCATCTCTTTCATGTACCTCGACGTAAGCCATTCATGGCCGGAATCGTCCCCAGCTTCATCCATGCTCGCCGGAAATGACGCCTTTGAGCAGTATCGTTGTGTATTTTGTGGTCGTCAAATTTGGTTGATTGTTTCAAGCTGGCTCATTGATTGTGTGAAGTGATTGATCAAAGTGAACTTCCTGGAAAGGCTTGTGGCTTTTTATATATTGATGATATGACTGGGAGCTATGAGTGTTGCTGAGTCAATACATATGTGTGACTCACTCATGAGTCAATGTGAACAGCAGTCATCACATGGCTGACTGAACCCATTCGGATATCCGTATTGCGGTGTCGGGACACCTCTCGCAACTTACGCGGCTACTGAATGTGATTCTTCGACCATGTTTCCACGGAATGCAGAGGCACTAATAAATCTGACAATTACCGGAAACCTAGGAGCACACCGCTCCCACAATTTCCAGCCGGTCAGGTGGTCCCAGTGAGGGTAGCACACCGTCAATTTGATGCACTAATGCACACCGGCCTCGGAAGTCGGGCGGGATAGCAGCAGATATATGAGGCACCTCACAGCCCTGATACTCCCAGTCCTACAGTTCAACCTCGATCACAGTACCTCTCGCACGTGGCTTTTCGATCTGGTGGAAGAAGACACCGTTCGAGGCACTCACCGGCGAGTCTGATGCTTTCAGTCGTTCACAATTCGCCGGTGGGTGCCTATGAAGGTGAAAGAAATTGGTTCCTGGGGCCGTGCTCTCTCGAGAGCAACAACATCACTCGTTCCCAAACATTCATACTCTGCGACTCACCTCGCACTGCATACCCATCGGACGACATCACCCATTCAAAATCGTTACCATGGATGTCTACAACAAGCTGTCCCGCTTCTTTTGGAGGATGGTGCGTACGGTCCCGGATTGTGGATGCGCATTCATTGCTAATCTTGAACAGGCCTCGATCATCAAGGGATATGCGCTCCGCTTCGAGGAATCGGGTCAAGTCCTGGTTGCGCATGCTCTCCGTCATTACGCTACACACATGGCTTCCATGGGTCTGTATTTCGCGGTCGGCCGAACTCTGGCTCGGGCAGTGGCAACAACGCCTGCTACCCGCCGTCCCATCACCGCGCGCACCTCCGGCACTCTGCGTCGAGTCATCCAACATCGCGAGCAGCGGGCCCGCGCACGTCGTCAAGCCCGTCTTCGCAACCGCAGCTGAGTCCGTTCTCCTAGCTTTGTATACGAATTACACAAGTAGACTTCTGACTAACATCACAACAGGTATGGTTGACATTTCTTGTCAATAGTCTTTTCCACAACCGGTAGAATGATGGGTCTGTGGAACTTGATGGAGCGGTGCTTTGTAGTTCGTCAATATGGACAATCAGCAGTCATACAGTGGATGGTAGAGGTAGAATAATGGAAGATATCGTCGATGCCACATTTGTGCTGGAAGTTCGTATGAACGCGAATGTCTCTCGTGCAGGAACGCCTGATCCGGCAAAAATCCCAGTCTCACTCGCAGACTAGGTCTGACGATCATGGGTTTATGCCAAAAGAGGCCTAAACCATGTCCATGATACCTTCGCTAACCTTATAGCGATAGCTGCGGAGAGCCTGCACATATGTTGTTGCTCGCTTAGGGGTAGAGGAGACCCAACCTCCTATTTGCGCCCGCTGCGCATAACGCTGGTCTTTCGTCAGTCTTGGAGAAAGATCAAACACGCTCCTGCATAGAGGAGTGACCGAGTTGTTAGTCAGGTTTCTAAGCTTTCGATGACGACATTTGTGGGTCATAGGTGTTGGCGTTACACAGGGTCAATGGGCAGAACAGTCACACTCTCAACCGAGCATCCTCATCCTCAAGTCACCACCCACTTGTCGTATTGATTCTTCATGAAGATGAGCAGCCATGATCATATCCAAACCGTTTACGTCGTCACTCATCTCATATAGTTCTTTTTAGGTGGCTGAGCTTCCAAGCTCATCTCTTCACGGCCGACAACGAGATCAGGCTTGATAGAATGGAACTTGTTGCAAGTGTGCGTTTGAACATTCTAAAACCAAATCGAATTCATTAACAATACATTCTGATCGATACCGCCCAATCCAGGACCTCTATAACGCCATGAAACACCCAGCATTCGGATTTGCCAGTTGGGCATCAAGTCTTCTTCGTACTGTTCTTCTCAACAGTTCTGAGCTCGTGAAGCCTCTCTGCCAGTTTCTGGATGTCGGCCTTTTCGTAAGCTTTGATTCTTGGACAGATTGGGTTAGCAAGTCTTGCTTGGCCCCGAAACTTGGTGTAATGATGCCGATGCCATTCATAGGTCATCCATTCTAGATGGTACAGTACGGTCTTCGGGTCTCTGTTATGGGGATATATTAATTTGTTGTAGCCCTCTTGGAAACGTCCCAGTTCCTCTACAAGCGTCTCATCCCATAGTAGACCAAGACCAGACTCGCCTCCAGATATTTTGCCGATGATGAACTGCTCCAATTTAACGATAGAGTTCTTGGTATTAGTCATAGGGAATAGACACTCTGGTATGTTGAGAAGTCTTCCCTCATCTTTCGAGCAGTATATCTTCATGACTACTTCCGCAAGTTGCTCCTGGGTGATGTGGAGATCGCGTAGCTTCTGGATTCGACTTGCGCTAATGATGTCGCGATCGTGCCAGAAGGCGGCAAGAAAGCCCGCATGGGGGTATAGAGCTTCGTATCCAGCTTGGTAGTCCTGGAAATTGCTTAAAGTGTTGGAGGTGTCAAGCTTCGCGATCAGCTTTTGCTCTACGGCAAGTTTGCTGGCGATGTGTTTATCGTTTTCTTCGTTCTTGTGGTCGTTGTCGTTGTCTCCTTTCTTACTATCTGCTGCGAGGATGACATCCTTATCACCATCTTTCTCATCGACGTCTTCACCATCCGTAGAGTCCTCCTCTTCATCTTCGTTACGGGTGATGGCCACATAGTCGAGCAAGACTTTGATTAACATAGACTCCTCGTCGGTGTCAGAGGGAAACGGTATTCCTAGACAAAAGCAATCTCCGTTCTTGTAGGCCTTCTCTAAATATGCCATCTGCGAACCTTCGCTGTAGGTGATGATCTCCGAGGAATTCACTTCGGCGATGTTGTCTCTGGTATAGGTTTCCATGATGATATTGGAGTTGGATGATATGGACAATCGGCAGTTACACAGTGGATTGATGGAGGTAAAATGAGGGAAGATATCCGAGTTCGAAGATACTCCTTTATAGTGAGGTATGACTAAGAGTGCTATGACTGTTGTTGAGTCAAAGGGGCACGAGCTCAGGTGTCACAACAATGAGAACACCTTACGCGAGTCCAGTCACACCTCCTCCGACCACCACTTATCATGCGCACACGTTCGCATAACATCGTGGTGCATATATTGCTTTCTCAATTAACACCTGCAGCAAGTCTTCAGACACTTCAAATACAGAGTGCGAATTATGGAAGAGGGAAAATGTGCATGTCTCATTTGGGACCAAAAGGCTCCCTACAATTGACCTAGGACCCCTCACCCACGAAGTCGCACCGATCGAACCGCAGATTCCTCAAAAGCCAAAAATTGTACGAAGGTCCCTCCACGGACCGATCTCGACAACGACGAAGGCGGTCGCAATCACCGTCAAAACCCCCAAAATCTTCCATCCCAGGGAAGCAACAAGTTCTCCCCGTCTCCACTGTTTCAAAAATTTTCCATCGAGCTATCCAATGTCCTTCCTGGCGTGTCCAATATCCCTCAAACTTTCAGGCACAGCCAATAAGGCCCCATCATGAAGGCTCGCGGCAATCGTCCGGCCCCTCCTCAGCTCGTAGACTCTGTTTGTGATTTCTGCGATCCTCGAGGGTACTGGTGCTGGGCCTCCAAGTTCTTTGTTCGGGTGCAGGTGGTCAAGTTCCGGGTCGCACGTCGGCTGTTGCTTGTACCATTGGTAGACGATATAATCCAGGTGGTTCATTACAACACAACTTGGAAGTTCGACCGGCAGGGCATCCATCCCCATGAGCTTTTCTTCTCTCTGCTCAACCCATGCTGCAAAGTCTGGAAACCTCTCTTTGGCGCCTCCTTCCATTAGAAATCCCGGTTTGCATTTCTGGTCCAGTACATGCTGCATTATAATTTCCTCGACAGCCTTATCCAGGTTGGTGGGGCGTTCCGAATTAGAATAAAAAGAGCTCGGTTGTCGGAGATACGGAACCCTACGGACGCTACATTTGTGCTGGTAGAGATCGTATTTCCGTCGAACCCTCCATGAAAGCATAAGCGCGAATCTCTCTCGTGTGGGAACGCCTGATCCGGCAAAGGCTTCCAGTCTTACTCGCAGACTAGGTCTAACAATCATGGGGTTGTACCAGAAGAGAACGGTGAACAGAGCGTGGGAATACAGCGCCGCTTCCGGGTCGACGTGTAAATCTGCGATGGTCGACGATGATTCGAAGATGGATCTGAAATCTGGTACGTCTTTTGTATATTCCCGAACTAGAAGGTCGTATAACAATTTGAGGGTCTCGAACTCTTCGTCATAATCGGAGTCATTAGAAAAGGGAAGACGAACGTAAGCTTTGCACAGAGATTCCTGGAGGAAAAACCATTCGAAAATTTGTTGCGGGATTGTGATATAGCGTTTTTCCGAAGGTAGTTGGTCGGCAACGATAGTGACGATGGGCTTGACGGTGGGTATGGGATCTGTGGTGGACATCTTCTGGCTTAGGAATATAGGTTATCAGAGCTTCGAAAGGTTGGGCAAAGTTTGCTTGGATCAGGGGTAATAAGTGGTTGCGAGGCAGGCAATATGGAGAATGGAAGGAGACACGATCGAGCGAGCGAGCAAGAAGTTGTGAATAATCAAGTATGATTCGTTCTACTCTGACTCCTCCAAGGACAGTCAACTCCTCCTTCCGAGCCGAGCGTCCGCGAGACGATTCGCCTCCTCGTAGTCCTTCGCCTCTCCGCTCTCGATCGTCCTCTCCAGCATCATCGCCCTTGAGTATCTGCCGGCCCAAATCCGCGCGTCTTCTTGGACTATGCCCGAAAGTGCCTCGTAGTCTTCTGCGCGCGACTCGTCGCCCTCTTGGCGCACATTCTCCGCGTGCTGCTGAAGTGCCTCGACCTACTAATGGTTAGGAGACATGGTTCGAATCGAAGGCAAACTTTAGAACTTACTCGACTGTAGAGGTAGTTCGAGTATTCCAGGTAGCTCTGGATGGTGTCGCGGTTTGGTGCCATTTCGGCTGTATGTGCTGTTGTTCGTTCACTGTTAGCTGACATGAACGCATCTAAACACTGACGCGATTTGTGAAAAGTGTTAAGGAGAGATATCTTTGACTTACTGAGAATTGGAATAGGCTTGTAAGAGAAGTGGAAGCGGATGCTGTTGGTGTTGCCTGGGGACAGAGTTTGCGCCCGCATGTTCTATTACCTTGCGCTTTCACCTTCACTCCTGTCTTGAAAAGCTGAACCCCCGCTTTGGTGCAGGCGTTCGATTCCTTTTCATATTGTGTTATGTCTATCTGAACAAGCTTAATGGAAAGGAGATCTCAAACTCCAACGCCTAGATTGATTTCAACTATGCTATTGTTGCTACAGCTTGGATACTCGCATATGTCACGAAGGTAGCAGAGTCTTTCATCTTGCAACAAGATATGCATCACACATTCAAATCACACGAAACAATTAGACACTATCATGGAGTGTAGTAAAGAAGCTTTGATTCTCGTCTGCTATCATGATGTCGGCAGAACTGGTCATCCCATCCTCATCCTTCCCCCAAACGCCCGCCCCCAACAAGATCCCCCCGTCATCCCTCCGTGCCCTTTGGCGTCTTCAATCTCTCTCCTCTGGGTCAAACGTCAGTTCAGTCAAGCGACCAGTCATCTTCACAACATACCGCAAAGCTCAGTGGCTCAGCCCACTTGGTGCCGAGATGGCTCCTCGCCGTCCCTTCCCGAGGTCGTAGGTCCCATAGACCGGTGTGTCTGCCTCCTTCACGCCTGTGCGCGTGAACTGGTCCTGCTGCGCGGGCGGCGGCGGTCGCTCCTCGCCCGGCTTGTTCTCCTTGTCCTTGGTCTCCTGATTCTCGGGCTTCTTGGCCTCGGGCTGCTTTGCGGAGTCGTTCTGACGGTCGCTCATTGTTACGGTGTCGTCAAAGTTGTGTTTGTAGTAGTGGATTGGTGTCTGTCTGACGAGAGAAGAGGGCTTGGATGTGTCTGGTAGAGTGTGATGTGTGACCTGGAGAGGAAAAGGTGAGGTTCGGTGCAGTCAAGCGTGTTTATAGTGGCAGTGAGTGACGCGCTAGTGCAGTGGTAGGGAAAGAGCTGGGAGGTCTACCCCTCCTAGAAGTGAAAGCAGATGGATGCAGCATATTCAATACGCTTGAAAGTAGAGAAGTGATAGTGACGTTTCGTTTCTACGCACTGCATAGAGCAGCTTATATGAATTCTCCTCCAAAGACGGTCAACGAGGGATCTTGCAAGGTCGCCAATCAGTGACAAATTGTGGGACAGCAGCAGCGTTTGCACGTTGGGATATGGCCTGATCCGAAGGAACACATCAGTCTGACCGACGGGAGAGGTAACACAAGAACACATCATGATGCCGTACATATCCTCACCGCACGACACTCATCGGCCCGTAACTAACCTCACAGCAGACCAGACTCGGATCCCGTACAGACTTCCGAAATCCCATATCCGCAAATCTTCCTATCCTCTCCCAACCGAGCCGAGCTCCCTTTGTTCCGAGCTCTCCAACCACTCGTGGCTTCACCCGCTCAAAGAACGGTGAATGAACCGACCAGCCACAACATTTGTGAACAAAAGACAACGCACGAACAATGCAGAAGTCACCGCAACATTGTTGATCCCGCACAAAACCTCTCCTCGAGAAAGTTCTCAGCCTCGATCTCTACCACACCGTACGATCTCCTCACCAGCGTCCCCATCGTATCCTCCCTTCACATCGACAGGTCCTCAATCATCCGCAATACTCACCGACTTGTGCTGTGCACATCTCCCCATCCTCCCACGACACAGAAACCATGGTGACCGAGACCGAACACTTCACGCCTCTATACACATCCTTCTCCCACACCATCCCACACTCCCCTCGAAAACCCACCAGCCCGACCCTGACCCCGACCCCAAGCAGCACCCTGCGAGCGCTCCTCCTCCCCTCCCACGCCCTCCCCTCGACGCTCTCGCCACCCAGCTGCCGCGCCATCATGGCCTCGAGCTGGTCGCGCTTCTCCAGCTCGCCCTCCTCCTCAAAGTGCGGTGCGGATCTAAAAGCGTCGGTACTCTGGGAGGCCAAAGGCACGACGCGGGATTTCAATCCGCCGCTGTTGGAGCGCGTGTACTTGGGCAGTGACCAGGAAAGTGCGGAAGAGGAGGCAGAGGTTGGGAGTTTGAGTGCGGAGGAGATAACACAAGTAGCGGAAAAGCAGATGGAGAAGGGAAAGAAGGAGATAGGTTACTGCAAGCCGCGCCGAGCAGAATCAGACCCCGATGCCCGGTCTGGATCCTGGACCACGCTCAGTGAGGAGCCAGGGGAGATATTAGGCAATGCGTGTTTAGAGTTCAAGAGGCAGCCCATCAGGCGGGCGATGACGAGCTCGTTGCTGACGGCGTCGTTTGGGGAGGAAGGGAAGGGCAGTAGTCGGAGTAGGAGTAGGGAGACGCCGAGTATGTTCTTCGCGAGGAGCTATTCGCGGGAAGAGCTTTGTAGTAGCATGTTACCTAGCGCGTTTGACTCGGATAGCGAGGATGAGGATGAGTAGGATGAGGATAGTGACGCCTGATAGTAACCAGGTGTGCTCCCAAAGATTTTGCGACGGCTGTGATACCCACGATTAGCGTTATAATACACAATCTCCAACTCGATACGATTTCCGTTCTCACTACCAGACCCAACTACCTTTTTTTTTGGTTACCCACACTCGGTCCCAAAATCCCTACACACCTCCCTCCCCCTAACCTTGACCCCCTCGACCACCCACAACTGACTATTACTAAACACTAACACGCGCCCGCCCGTCAAAAACGCAAAATTATTACTCACAACCCCAATCCAAACCTTCCCCAGGAGCGTGCCATCCGGACTCCAAACATGCACACCATCCCCACACCCCGCCCACACATTACCCTCCGCATCCGCATGAATCCCATCCGGAAACCCCTTATCCGCATACGCAAACGTGCGGCGCCCACTAACACTCTTCGCATCCTCGGAAACGTCAAACGCGTAGATAGTCGCGGGCCGCGTCCCATTCTGCGCATACTCCTGCGCGCCCGTGTCCGTCACATACAGCGTCTTCAGATCCGGGCTGAACTCGAGGCCATTCGGTTGCACGAAGCCGTCGGCCACGACGCGGACCTCACCGGTGGTAGGGCTGAAACGGTACACCTGCTTTGGGATGGTGGACAAGGGCCGGAAGAACTGGAAGGTGCCGTAGTCGGCGTCGGTGAACCAGAGGTCGCCGGTGATGGGGTGCTGGCGCACGTCGTTGAGCGAGGAGAAGTTGCGGCCGAGGTAGCTGTTTAGCACGACGGTGGAGGTGTTGGTTACGGGGTCGACGGAGACGAGTTTTGAGTACGCGGTGAAGTCGCCTTCGTCGCAGAAGAGGAGGTTTGGGGGCGTGGCGTGCGTGGAGCTGTTTGTGCCTGGGGGGTACCAGTTTGTGCCGCCGTTGGCTTCGGCGAGGTTGGGGTAGCGGGTTGATTGGATGGGGTAGTCTGGGGACGAGAGATCGATGATGGTGACGTTGATTGGGTTGGAGAGGTCGCCGGCCCAGTTGCTGGTTACGTAGAGAGAATCTGTGGCCAGGTTGTACGTGCCCATTTCGTGGAATGCTTCCCAATCGAGATTGTGCGCTAGCCGTGCTGTGGCGTTGGAATCTAGGACATTGTTCGTGAAATTCTCGTGGTAGGAGAGTAGTCGGATAGTAGTCGGATTGGTGATGTTAGTCGTCACGAGACTGTCGAAGTAGAGGGGGTTCGTGGCTGCTGCCAGCAGGTCAACGGGTATTATGGAGCTCATGCTGACGATCGTAGTGGTGATGTACTTCCAGATGATGGGCAGCGCAGCCAAGGACTCTTTATACAATACGCGCACGCCAGCATGTATTGGCTCTTCCGCAATTGCGTCCATGATGAGCTTGTATGCTCCCCACGGCTACGGTACCTGGCACTAACGTCGTCATCTACCCCTCAGTAAGGGTTTCTGAGCCGTCGCGAGCCCGGTAATTGATGACGGCGGGAAGTCGATTGGTCTAGGATGAATGTGCATGCTCCGACCGGTAGAGACGAGCTCTGGGTATGGCGGGTGCGGGGTAGATACTGCTCAACTTCTGATCAGCATCGCAATTTGCTTCTTTGGGAATGGTAAGAAGCTCTGACTTGGCGCTCGCATCGAGCGAGTGCCTCGACGCGAAGAGTCGAATGTAAGAGTCGAGCTGCACGATAAGCTCAGACCTATGGACTAGGGCAACGCGACGGAATTCAGGTCGGTTTGACAGCGTGGACAGTATTACCGAGTACACATTCGAGCTTGCCAACTCTCCCTGAGATTCTTTGACCGTGTGATCACGATTTGAAAACCCGTGTAGACGTAGGAGTCGCTACTCTCGCGTGTTGGCAGAACCGTCTGCGCCAGCCTGTGCATTCTGGCCTGTACTTCCCCTCTCTGTAGCTCGTTCTTGATCTCCACCCGGCCCTTTTATCATGCTCATTTTCCCTCGGATATCCACGCCCTGGTCTATACGGTCATAGAAAGACCTCTACTCTCTAGTCCGTAGCCATCGTCTCTCACAAAGACAGCCGGATCATCGCTCCCCGCTAGCGCTGGCCTGCGCTTCTTCTTCTTCTTCTTCTTCTTCTTCTTCTTCTTCTTCGTTGCCGCGATCGACGCGTTGTGGCCTCGCTGAGCTGGTCATGGTTCGAGAAGGCGTCGAAGCAGATCCTTCGATATGTGTTGCAGGCGAGGGCGACGAAAGGATCTTCCAGTACTCGTCGGCCTGGTCAGCAGGGTAGGGATTGCGGTGGAAGACCACTGTTAAGCGCGCGGGGGACACGGAGTCGAGAGCCAGAGGAACGAAGAGAGGCCAGCCCTAAACGATGCTCGTCAGTCTGGTCTGGCGAGTTAGTATTCATGCCTTGAGTGCACTGCGTGACGTATAGTGGAAGGCTTCCAAAGTTGCAAAGACGGAGTCGCTGAGTTTCGGTAGCGGAGACATTCCGACCTCGCGAGGCTCACGGTAGCACGCCGTCACGTGCAGAAGACTAAAAAGTATCTAGGTAACCTTGGAAGGGTTCAAAGGAATACGGACAATGGCTTTGAATTGTGCGATGGGAGTCCTGGTATACACAGTCAGGAAATGGACTGTAAGATCGGCGGTGGCGCGATGCTATGAGGCCTACCTCGGGATGCGCCCTCAGAGTTTTGATAGCTTGTGAATTAGCTTTCAACAGCTATCTGCCCAATTCGGATCAAAACCATCAAACATGCGATGTCTTAGAAAGAAGCAAACCAAGCTTTGGGTATATACAACAAACCACATCCTCATCCTCCAAAAACCCCACACCATCCCCATCCCCATCTCTCCCAAACCTCGACAAATCAAACCCATCATTAAGACATTACAATCATCATCACCCACCCCTACCACCAAATCCTCCCCGCAACACTCCTCCTCGCCTTCCCACTCGCCGCATGCACCGCCACCCCCGGCACCGCCCCCGCCCCGGCCGACATCTTCAACGCATCCACAACCTCCAACGCCGTGAACAGGCCCATACTATCCTTCCCCGCCCACCCCTGCGTAGTCGCCGCCTCACTGCCCATAAGTATCTCCCCAACCTGCGCCGCCAAATCCGGCAGAACAACCGCACTGGCGCCCAACCATCTTGCCAAAATCCCCTTAAAGCTAACCTGATCCGCATTACACGACCCGGCGCCCTCACACTTCGTCTCAAAGAGACGCCCATCCTGCATGAAGTTGCGCTTGACCGCGTCGAGGAAGCCCTGCGCGCGGTCCTTCCAGACCTGGTCGTTTGTGTGCGACGCCATGATAGCCGAGCCGTAGAGCATGGCGCCCGTGTTGTAGCTCCAGAGGTCGTGGTTGACGTCGCTGCACCCGTTGGAATCGCTCGTGCCGTCGAAGACATCAAAGGACGAGGTCACGACGCCGCCGCCGCCGCCCGTCGTGCTCATCCAGGAATACGCCTTTTCGGCCCAGGCCAGCGCGTCGGCGTCGTCGTTGAAGCGCGCGAGGCGCGCGGCGAGTTGGAAGAAGAGCGCGTTGGAGATGGTGGATCGGTATGTGTAGCCTGTGTCTCCGGCGTTGATTTTCCATTTCAGGCCGCCGGAGCAGGTGTCTGTTTGCCAGCGTCCCTTTTGGTCGTTGAAGACGTTGGCGGCGAGGGTCTGCCAGGGGGTTGCGGGGGCAGGTAGACTGTATTCGGTGGCTGTCATGGCGGCGAGAGCCCACCATGACTGGTCATCGTTGCCCGTGGCCTGGCCGCCGACCATGAAATCATTGGTGCCGGTCGTTTGGGAAAGTAGTGTATTCGAGACGAGATCATTATAGGATGTGTCCGCATTAACGTGCCAGTATGTGAGGAGGGCGTCGAGTGTAGTTCCCGACTCCCACCAGTAGAAGTTGCCATTAAGAAGTGCGACCGAAGGATTGGGAAATGACGCTCTAAGAGACGAAGCGAGTTGGCCCGCCGTGACGGCTGCTTGAGAAATATACGAGAAGGATTGTGCGGTTGCGAGGAGGGGTAGAGTGACAGCGATGAGTGATTGACGCATCTTGTACATTACAGCGCGATGGCAGCGCAAGAACAACGGACTGAATGAGTGACTGGAATTACAATGCAACGAGTGAAGAACACTGCGGGAGTGCTTGAAGAAAAGGTCCAAACCAAAAGCCTTGAGATATAATCGGAGGGGCTATGGGGATAACGCAGCTATAAGCCTCTCGTTGGATGTCTGACCGCTTCGCCTCATGAGTGGCAGGACATCTACCCCCGACCAGTACTATGCGGGTGAGCTGCTACCATTCGCCCCTACCAAGAAATTCCATCTCTTTTTCATGGCAATTCATCCAAAATGTCCTCGGGAGGGAGCCATTGTGGGCCAGCTACAAGGTACACCTGTCTCAGGATAGGGGCGTAGTGATCTTATCTGGTCGCCACAAGTTCATGCATGATATCTGCCAACGTCAAAATGATGGTTCCCAGATTTTGAAGAAGCATGCCCATGCCATTGGACGTCTGAGTTAAGTTGCCAGGAACGTGGCGAACGATTCTTGCTGAACGCAGCCGAGAACGGAGTTGAGTGGTCGTCGGAGAGATACTTGAGACGATGGCAGGGTTTAGCCGAAATAAGATAGTCCTGGGCAGGGGTCTCAGATGTTCAGATGCGTACGTTCGAAACAAATTACCTTTGATTTGCCATATGAACTTTATGCGCTAAATTTATCGCAGGCACCGATTCGACGTGGCGGAGCTTTCGGTCCATTTTAACTCGGGCATTAGGCGTTCGGTTGGTTGGAGATCGATTGGTCTGTTGTCCGTCCGAACCAATCTGAGTGGGGGTTCGCGAAAACTAGGCAGCTTCGCTTACCTAGGCTGATGGGGACCTGTTTGCTTATCTGATGTCTCAACGTGTAAGAACGGATGCGGATGCGGATGCGGATGGCTAGTTGACCGCGCCTCGTGATTGACATCGGTGTAGGAAGTTATCGTCGAATCGATTCATGGCTGTGCGCACAGCGTTCATCACCGAGCACTCATCCAGTGGCAGGCTGATCATGTCGACTCAACCTCCTCGGGATCTAGATGCTGACCGAAGGGAATATACCTAGGCGCTATCGCCATCGGAATCAAACCCGACGCATCCAGTTGCATCCTCAATCGCAGCATACCTGCAAGTACCTGCGCTTGGTTGATCCCAAACTCGGCCTTGATCCTCTTGAAAGACGTCAGGATGTATTCCTGGCTTTCGGGTGAAGCTATGGGCGTGGCACCAGCAATGTAAAGCGCCCACATAGACGAATAGCCTCCGGAAATTCGAACAATTGGCAGCCGGTCCTGCACTTCCATGTTCGGCTTGTCACCAGCAGGTGTCTCGTTGAAATTGGACCAGAAGTAGCGTGGTTTATCTGGTGACGTGACGGTTGGTAGGGTGATTTCGGAGAATGACTTGGGAGTATCGTATAGATGTTGCGGGATGCTAGCAAGTATGCCATACTGCATATCATACAGCATTTCCGTCGATTCTTGAAGCAATCGAGCAAATCTCTCCCCTGTGAACACAGGTGGTCGGCTGGAGAAGCCCATTAGGAGAGTATTGCGGATGACATCGTGGATGTAAATGAGGTTGTACCGAACCCAGTTCCATTTTTGCGCAGCGTCAAGGCTCGGGTAGATATGGTAGGTGTCTCCGAAGACGCTCGGTGTATTCGGCTCCACCCGCACACTCTCGTAGCACCAGGCTTCACGGAGGGCGTCGAGGATCCTTTGGCCTTTGACATCAATAGCCAATGCTTTCTCTAGGATAGCATAGAGATCCGTAATCTCTTCATGGATGATCTGCGCGCGAAAGTCAATTGTTTCGATCTGTAGATGATAAAACTGATCTCCCGGGTCGTTCATATCCTCATATTTTGCGCTTTCTTGATTTAGACGGTGGACATAGTCCGGTAGAGGGTCGCCTCTACCCATCTGCATCATTGTCAACACGCCAACTGTTTGCATATACATTCTTCGTCCGGCTGGAGTAGCAAATTGCTGCTTGCCTCTCAGACACAGTAAGGTACTCGACCCATTGATGTGATTGAGAAATCCGGCCAACGACGTTCCATTGCTTGTCGCTTCGAAGTTACTCAGCAACATAGTGGCTAGAAGGGTGTTATCAGATTTGGCCTCTGTGGGAGACGCCAACGCATCGTTGGTCATTTTAAGGGCTTTGAGGTACCAGCGAGAAGCTTCTCTTTGGTAGTTGAAGTCGTTGTAGATGTTGCCTATCCCCGATAATCCCAAAGCCGTCATCGCATTCGCAATCACAGGATGAAACCCATGCGACGCCAAATGTCGATTATACGACACCGACTGCAGCGGGGGTTGATCAAGCCCAATCGTATAATTCATCATAAAGAACGCGATGCCCTGATCAATAAGTGGACAAAGCAAGGGAGAGCCGATGGCATCCTGGATCTTGATGATAGCCTTGCGGCTTTGGATCTTGAATTCCCGCTCGCTACGCAGCTCAATGGCTTTCTCATTTGCTTTCTTGGCCTTGCTTTCTACTCTTGCGGATTCGTTCTGGAATAGCCGATCGAGTGGATCGTCATATCCAGGACAGTTGTAGCCTCTGTCAGAGCATTTGAGGCATCCGCCAGGACGCTCATCACACTGGTACTTGTCAGAGAGGTAGCGTTGAGGTCGTATAGGGATGATCTACCTTGATCTTCCGCTGCCGGCATTTCTTGCATCCCGTTGATGGCTTCCCACGGTACACCATTGCAATAAGCTCCAACGAGATACTAAATAAGTATTCCTACTGGGTTGCCAAGACTTTCCTAATCGAGAAGCGCAGAGATGAAGTGCGTCGGTGGCAAGGGATGTGCAAACGTCGAGGTGCGTATACCAGTGTGACGACGGGAACCCTAGTGGTGCTGTGACCGCGTCATCAGGAGCGAGCAAAAAAGATATGGCAAGTAATCAACTTATGCGAACAAGCGTGGAATCTGGAGGTGAGTGCTTGTGATGAGGAGGGTGGACGAGCTGAGGTAACGCCTATCTACGATACGCTTGACTAGATATGCACTAGCGTGCTATCCAGCTCCGAGGGGCATGAAGCTATACCAGTACTGATAAGCAATGGAAATTTGCGAATTACATGTATGATCAATGGTCACTTAGAATGCTACCAGTGCCAGAGAATATCGAAGATGACGTTGAAGGGCCGATGCAATCCTGCCTAGGTGATGCGTGAGAAAGTGTCATCCCTGAGCCACCTGCACACTCGAGACCTCAATCCTCTCCTCACTAGATACCCTCACACCTCTCACACCCGCACGCAAACCCCCAATTCCTCTTCAAAACCACCGCCCTCTTCCCGCGACTCAACTTCCTCTCCTCGCCACTCAAATACGTGATGCACAGCTCCTCGCCCTCCTCCACCTCCCCCGCAGCTCGAAACTCCCATACCCGTCCCACCCTCCTCTTCTCCACGTTCGGGCCGCAGCTATGATTGAAGTAGCTCGCCGCCGGCCAGCACCCATACCCGAAGAACTCAGAGCCATCGTCTTCGAGACTGCGTATGCCGAACGAATTGTGCGAGTCTCGCGACGAGAGCAGAAACAGCGTCTCGGGCGTGCAGAGCGGGAGAAGCGGGAGTGGGAGGATGGCGAGGAGGTGCAGGTACGCATTGACGAAGGCTTTCAGGTCCGGCGTGTTGTGGTACGGTGTCGCGTCTTTGGCCAGCGCCATGACCCGTTCCCATTCCGTCGGCTTGTTGTACTTCCACAGCAGGCCCGAGACGCAGAAAGTCATGACGTCGGGCGAGACAGGCTGAAGGAGCGCTTTCTGCAGCGCTTTGCGGTGCTGTTTGGTGACCTGCACGCCTGGCGCGGCTCCATTGGCCCCGTTCGTCGATGGCTGGAGACGGTCGCGCTCGCCTTGTCGCGCAACGACAATGAGCGATGCCTGTGCTTTTGCGCCAGCCCACGACTCCTGGATCTCCTTTTCTCGCGGCCGCGGTAGGTCGACATCGACCATGTCGTCGTCTTCTTTGCTGCGTCCCTTGACTAAGCCTTCCACTTTTGTCCAGGCTTGCACTCCGATCTCGCTTTGCTCCGCTCTCCATGCTGTCTGGCATTCTTCGCTGCAAAACGAGAAGCCGACTGCGGCATCGCGGATCCTAAGATCGCGTCCGTACTCGTAGCCGAAGCATTGCCCGCAGACTTCACGCCGGTACTCGCGGAGCAGAACGGATAGCGTGAGGTCGTCGGCGCGGAGGAGCAGAGTGTCGGCGGGAATGAAGGAAGTAGCAAAGACGGCGCGACCGGAATGCGGAGTGTCGCGGATGGCGAAGAGGGAAGACGTGGGTGCTCCCGGAGGAGTCTGCATCGTGAGCGCGTCACAGCGAAGTCGCTTTCGGCGGCAGGGAGGGGCTTTAGGTACTCGATGAGTGCTGCAAAATAAGTACAGGCAACGTGAATGGTACCCTAGGGCCGATTTACACTAATTCAGAGCAGCGTATTCCGACAATGACCTCACGGTTTTGCGAAGATGATGATGGCGAGAAACGAACGACGGATGTGTAGTCAGTTTCGTATGTCCCTGATACTCATGCCAGACGTAAAGGATCTCAGAAAGCTTGCCATGGCGATGATGTTGGACGGGTGTCTCTACGGATTGTGGTGGAAAAGGGCCAGATGGAGGAATGAGAAGTGTGCGAGGGGTCCATGGGAACTTTGTGCCTGGGCCGAGCATCTGGAACGCTGACGATCAACCCCCGGGAGATAACGCTAGCGCCGGTGATAAGCAGAATGATAACGCTATCCGTTCACCGCCGGTCCTGGCTTGAGCATCACAACATCACCACCATGATTCGTATTAAGTCTGCATAGACTAAAGTATACAGTAGCATTCAGAAGTGTCAGCAATACCGATAAAACCCCTTTCTCGACCGCGCGGTGCATGAAAGGTGTGTGCTTGCCAGTTACACATGTACTCGGTTCTACGAATAAGAGACTCCGCCATGCCTGTGTACCCCTCCTGCTCCTCCATTATGCATGTCTCATAAAGTCTCCATCATGTTCAGAGAATAACCAAAGAAGAAGAAGAAGAAGCTGCCGCAGACGTGTGGAATACCCAAAGCAGGTAATATCCAGAGCGCCCGTATCCGGTCCAGTCGTACCCTATCCAGGAGGACCACGTAGTGCGTCATACTTCGTTCGATAACTCCATCATAGTCTCGGTAGAGGTGTCCATGCCGTGCCTCATGTCGAAGTCGATGTTGTTGCCGTGCATAATCGCAAAGAAAAAGGAAGCAATCGCAAAGACGAAAAGGGGAAAGGAGTGAAAGAATGGCAGGGGATGTTTCGCTGTAAACGACGATGCACGTACCGTAGCAACTTGTGAGTCGAACTGGCTCCATAGGCCGCCCTTGCCCTTCGTTAAAGAGATGCTGATTGGAGATAGTCCTCCTTCATCCCTTCTTACTAGTGGTTCGACTTGTCACATTCGTTGCAAGCCCGACCACCCCATTCTGCTGCGCTTTCGATCTTGAACTCCCCACAATCAGTCGGCTGAGGCTCTGTATGGCCCACATACTCGTTAGAGGATGAGACATTGCTCTCGCTACGTGACAGCCCAGTTGGGGCAACAGGATCCGGGAACGGAGCTGTCGACTCAAGTGGTACGCCTGCAGAAGCATGCCAATGGCGATGACGGGAGTGACCGGATGGTCCTGCATGCGAAGATTGTTGAGCCCAGTGGTCGTACGGCCCATATCCTTGAGCAGCAGCAGCTTGCTGGGAGATCATCTGCTGTTGTGTTTCATAGTGAGCGTTCCTAACACCAGCCCAATCGATGCGACGGGAACCGCGACCCACAGTCCTTGGTTCTTCTTTTCGCTCGGCAGCCTGTCGAGCAATCGTGTCCAGCTGACTCGCAAAGGGTTCGTAGGATGCACTTCCAGCCGGAGATCCTACGCTTTGGCGAAGTTGCTCCATACTTGTTCGCTGAGATTCTGCAAGCGAACCTGGTCGAGAGCTAGACGCAGCTTGCTCTCCACCTGCCTGTCCCAGTTCGTTCGCCGCAGGGTGATTTTCAACTTGCTCAGATTTGGTCGGTGATGAGTGTGTCTCATCGCTACGACTCTTGCGACCGCGAGCTGCGAACGTCTTCTTGTTTCTCTTCTTTCTTGGCGAGGCTTGCTTCCAATTGGGGTTGAAGTTGTAATCGCCGCCAGAGCCAATCGGTACCGTGTACATGTGATAGTACATCGGTATTCCAGATGCACCTACAGCGTATGGGCTAAAGTCCATTGGTGGTGGGTAGAATGGTGATACATCGGCAGGCACATTGGAAGCTTCCGAGATCATCTCGGCCTGATGCCTAGGTACAAAGACGGCGGCGGTCGGACGGAATGAAAAAGGACGATTAGAGAGCGTAGAGAATTCGCTCTGTGACTGCTCTCTCCTTCCAGGAAAATCCGACTCTCTGCTTCGTGTTGGGGAAGTATTATGACCGTGGACGACACCGCTCTCGCCTGCGGCTGGGAGCATTGCAGCCGGCATCTCAGCAGTGGAGGTTTTGAATGGCGCTATAGGTACAGCTAAACGTGTTTCAGTGAGCGACCAGAATGACTGGAGAACGAACAATCATCTTACCAGATGCATGTGACCTCCTGCGACTGTAAATGATGGCGGTGTCCATCGCAACTGGATCATCCTCTCTGGTAGACCCTCTCACAGTGGCCTCGCTCGCGACACTGCTGGCGATGCTCGTGATTCTGGAGCTCTGACTTTGGATGCTAGTAGCAGTGGAGATGCCTATACGCCGTTCAATATCAGGATCAACTGGTGCAAACAGGGGATGCTTGATTCAAGAAGGGCGACTTACCGCTTTGCGCAGACGCATTCCCCTCGTTGACAACTCGAGTAGGCAAGGAAATTTGGGAGGAAGATAATGATCGATCATCTAGACTCGGCTTCTCCGAGATCATACCCATGTCTGTTGCGGTCTGTGTGGATACCTCTCGTGAAGAAGACGCGCTTGCGTTGGGATTTGTTTCCCGCAACTGAGAGGCCCAAGTCTTGACCAGCGATCCACTCTCGCTAGTGGTTTCGGGGGTTTTCCTCGACAATATCGGCGTAGCGCCAGTACTGTTGACAGTCCTCACGTGGCGCACAGGTGCATTGACAGGTGTTTCGGGCAAGGGCACTCTGTGTGGTTCGATCGTGCTAGGGGTAGACTTACTTGGGTCAAGTTCGCGAGTTGACGTAGGTTGCCGCGCTCTTCGAGAGCCTTGGACAGCAGGACTTGTACCTCTCTCCTCCATCAGGTGCAAACTCTTCATTGATTTGGAGAGCTTCACGGAGGTTGCTGGTGCTTCTTCCCCAGGTTGGACTGTTGAAGACAGCCGGGGAATCCGTGAAGTTGACGACGGGGTCATGGAAGCAGCAGATGCAGAATCAGAGGCTGAACCCAGAGTGAACGGTGTTTCATGATCAGTTGAAGATGAGCTCGATGGCGGAATCGTCAAAGCGAGCTTCGGAACAGCCGGCTTGACCATCCGAGCCTTCAGGTGCGTGTCCGCCTTGCTCTGAGAGTGCAGAACAGGCTGTGACCGTATGCCGCGAAGACCTCGGGTAGTCTGTTCGATACCATCAATGTCAGCAAGATCAAGATCAGGGACATCGGTATGGAGTTCCTCAGGAGCAGTGACAAAGCTGTGTTCAGAGCTTCTTGAGCTGTGACTCACTGGCGAATGTTTCGCGGTCACGTATGGGGTATCGCCCGAGGAGTTCGAGCTGTGTCCACCACCACGCTTTTTGATTTCGCAGGTCGAGTCTGAACTCCGGCCATCGACCCCACGCTGAGCCGCTTTGGGTGATTTCGTGGGCGACACCGTGATCTGAACTTTGGAGTTGTGACCTAATGTATCTCGCACGGGGGACCGGGTCGGGGTGTTCAATTCGGACCTTGAAGCGCCATGGCGAACCTTGGTCGGAGTCCGAGGGAGTGTTTGTGACGTAGTACTGCTCTCGACGGCGTCGGCTGTTACTTTCGTAAGATAAGTTGTGTCCGCACCCTGCGACTTATATGACATGCGGCCAGCTTCGGACGGAGATCCAGTGTGAGATGTCTTTTTCCGCGATTCACGTTGCATGGCACGTTGAGCAGTTGCCAACATCGGGCCACTGGATTTGCCTGTCCATTGTGTAGGAAGTGCTTTTCGGGGGCTGCGCGGTGAGACCTCTTCGATTTCCTCGGCAGGGGTTTCAGCGAGCTTCCCTTTGCCTTTTACACTCTTTGCTGGGAGTAAGGGATGATCCGATGCGAAAAAGTCTGGGCGAATATTCGGATGAACGGCGGATATGGGCTGAGGAAGCCAGTCCGTGTCGGAATCGGTCACATGAGGAGTACTTTGAATAGAGGGACGACCATGTACAGTGGCTGGAGTTTGGCTTAAAGAGAGACCACGGATGGTATCTTCGTCGGTGTCAGACTCTTGGCCACTGGCAGTCGAGATACTTGAGGCATGGGGGCGTGAACCATCTGCGTGCACGGGAATGCCGTTAGAGAGTGTATCCCCACAAGCTATGCGAGACATCAAGGATTCAAAACGAGTAACGATTTGTTGGACCTTACCATTTTCGTGTGTGACCTGGACTGAGAAACTGGCATACGGATCCATTGGGATGTCGATATTCAACTTGCTGTATCCTGTGTTCTCCAAGGTAGAACTAGACTGAGATACGTTTGGATGAGGCTCTCGGCTACGGGCTGGTGAGAATGTTTTGGGAGCGCTGGTGTTTGATTGAACCGATCGGGGAATGTAGTCGGCCGGACGTGGGCGTTCATCACTAGAGCTGGCGACTTCTGCCCAACTACGCACTCGCGGCGCTTGAGGTGGAGTCTGGACAGACATCGTGGCGTGTTGATGGCGGGGCTGCTCTAGATTGCTTAGGGTCTCTAGCTGTTCAAGGGCGGACGGAGCAGCAGATGAGCGACTGTGATCGAGACCTAGTGTCGAATCCGTCTGGCCTCCTGCGCCAGTTGCGTCAGTTAGTTGCAAAGCGGTCCGCGACTCGTCGTCCCTGATCTGATTAGAGAACATCCACGGTACATCCAGAAACATAACGTACCTCTCCGGCAGCCCAAGTGCCTTCGCCTTGTCGCAGTAGGATGTTCGGTATAACTCCGCGTGTTGACAAAGATCATAGTAAGTGTAGCGATATCGACACATGTTTGTTGTAGCGCTCGGACGAGCGAGCGCCAGTCGCGATGGCAAGATTGCGAATTGGTAGTCGCCAACGTCACAAAGGGCAGTCGCAATATGGGTGACCGCTGGCAACGGAAAGAGCAAAGCGCGTCGGGAGGAGTCCGAAGGAAAGGTGCGGGCGGCGGCGTTTGTTGTTGTTGGCGCGTGAAGCGCGTGGAAGAGACACTGATACACTGATGAGATGACGACGCGGGTGCGCGCAGTGAGTGAAAGAACCACAAGAACCTATACACGCTCACGGTAGACCGCCTACGTGTCACGAATTATTCTAGACGAGTGGCGGGGATCAAGATGATGAAGTGAATGCGTGGGAAAAATGAAAAAGCGTTTTGCTCAAGTGAAAGCAACAGCAAACAGTGAATGTTTCGATTTCCAGGGAAAAGACCCTCCTGTGAAGAGAATCCTGAAGATTTCCGCAACGCTCGGTCACAAAAAATCTGTCTTCTGTGAATTCCAGCCGTTCAACACACACTTGCGTATCCGTATCGAATGCTGATTGACTCTTAGAAACGCTTCTTCTTTTTAAGTGCCTGCTTCTTCGCCAACTCTTCATTCTTACGTTTGAGCTCTCGTCTCTTTCGTTCGGCCTTCTCTTCGGCAGTCTCTTCATGCTCTTCCTCTTGTGGAGGACTGGCCGCGACCTTGGCACTAGGCACAGGACTTCGGCGCTTTGTTTCTTCCGGTGAAGTTTCCAGCGGCCCGCGGCTGTATAGATTTCTTTCATGTAGCGAACTCAAGTCGCCTTTTGAATGCTGATCCTTGGCAAGCATTTGTTTCTTGCCCCCAATTTTGAAGGGCCTCCGCACTGGGTGTGTTTTGACCGTTTCATGCGCTTCTGCCGACGCTGGTGGAGAGTCGTCTAGGTTGAGTTCGTCTTTCCTGCTGTCATCCACTGATCTCTCTCGTAACGATGCGTTCCTTTCCGATATAACCTTCGCTCCTCCTATACGAAAGCCTTTGCGCCTTGGTGGTGACGAAAATGTGGGCTCGGGTGTCGAGATTGTGGCTGCGCTTCTTTGAGGATGGGAGCGCTGGCTCTGGCTCTGGCTCTTGGGTGGTGCATCTAGATCTTCATCCTCGTCTTCAGTTATCACGTCATCTTCAGCAACAACACGTGGCCTGTTTTCTTCCTCGACAGACCGCTTTTCCGTTCCTTGCCTTGCTCCCTCCGACTGCTCGCGTAACTATAGATGATGCTTAGTGATGCTGTTTGGAAATAGTAAAGTTTGCCAGATTACCTTAAAGTTCTCGTGTGATTCAAACTCATCTTCGGTTTCTGTTTCATCGTCACTGTGCACTGACGGCGCCTTGACCGGGGCCTTGATCTTCTGCTTGGACTGAGGAAAGCTTCTGAGCGGGTCTAGTTTAGTCTTGAGAGACGTCCACCATACATCTTCTTCGTCTCCAGATTGCATTTCCGAGGGTACTTTGGAGGTGCATTCGGAAAGAGCCTCTTGGAAAAGCCCGAACTTGGAGAGGTGACCATCGCTCAGCTGCCCAGTCTCGTGTCTCCATTTATCTTCTTCGAAGGGCTGCAGAGCGGGAACGTGCCGTGCCGCCTGCTCACGCTTGATGATCCGTCTCCCAGGTTTTGAACCGCCAATGCTTGGGAAAGCCGAGGTGAGATCGAGATTGCTAGACTCGAATTGATCCAGCATCTTGTTGATCGCTCTGTCTTTTTCGTGGACATTTGCCACAAGACCATTGATGCGCTCATGCTGAATGTGTGAAGAGATAAGCAACGGCAAAATCAGTTCATTCTTCAAGACCAAGGGTGTGCGCTTACGGAAGTGGAAGCGCCACTTGAGGGATCCGAGAGGTGCTGGTAGGTTGATCGATGTGTACAGAGAGACATCGTCCGCGTCGTCTCTCGCCAGACGTCGGAGAGTGTCGTCACCCCCAGTCAATGATTTGTGCACATGTTCGAGGAGGATGCCGAGCTGGCTCGTGTCCTGTCTGCTAATTTCTATTTGGGACTCCTGCTCTTGTGCCCGCGCGACGATGCCACCCAAATCTAGCTCTTCACTCCAGATGTTGCTGAGATCTGTAAGAAAGACTGTGTATGAGCTGCGTTCGAAAGTAGGCTTGACGAGTAGTTGGGGTACATGCTGGCTAGGTGAGAGATCAGACAGCGCTAGCACCCGCCAGCAGGCCATGTCCGTGTAGACAATGTTGTGAGTGAATGAAAGTGGAACAGAGAAGGGGCAGCTAGCTGTTCTACTACTCAGACGCGTCCATCTGGTGAGAGACACGTGAAGGTTGGACTCTGGGGCCCGGGGTCGCGCCTGCCGCCTAGACAGAAACGCTAAGCCAATTTGGGGGCGTGCCTAGGTACATCACCCGCCAAGGCCAGGAACCTCACGATTTCGCGACTGCGCAGCGTGCAACACGCGGACCAGCTGCGACTCTTTTAAAATCGCCAGATCTGCAGCTTTCCTGCTACATGGCGTCTCGCAATCCGCCGCCGTGGCTCACAGATCGTGGCCCCCCAACATCACGACCGCCACCCCACGCGTCAGCGCCGTTCAAGCGGCCCGCCGACTCCAGCATCCACGAGCGCCCGGCAAAGCGCTTCACGCCGTCTGCCTCAATGAATGCGCAAGAGGAAGCATGGGTCGCCGATGAAGATCGCTTCGTGCTGCAGCAGGCGAAGAAGAAGGCTGCGCTGCGTGTGAAGGGCGGCCGCGCGAAACCCATCGACTGGCTAGCCGTCACGCTTCGCTTTGTCGACCCTACCAAGACCATCCTGGATGAGGAAATCGCGGACCATGAGCTCGAGGTTGTCGACCCAGAGGGTCTTCTGGAGGGCCTCGTTGGAGAAGAGCTGTCTGATTTGGAGAAAGACATTGAGCATTACCTGACACTGGAGACCAACCGCAGCAACAGGGACTATTGGAATGTAAGTGTGGCATGTCAGCCCTGTCATGTACGTCTGCTGATTCTTTAGGCTCTGAAAGTCATATGTAAGGACCGCCGGCGCCGGACAAAGCATTCCATGACCGAAACTCGCGGCACCGGCTCGGTCTCTGCCGACATCGATCGTGTACTCGCCCCGAAAACATACGACGAGCTTGACGCTCTCGAGGATCAAGTGAAGCGGAAACTTGACTCGGACGAGCCTATCGACTATGACTACTGGGAACAGCTGCTGCGCAACCTCAGGGTCTGGAAGGCGAAAGCCAAACTTCGTAAGGTTTCTCAAGAGATTGTCAGCGAGCGACTCCAGGAGCTCCGAAAACAGCAAGAAGATGCAGCGCTATCTGTGCAAGAGAAACTACGCACGGCATTAAAATCAGGCTCTCGCCTCCCAGAACAAACAGCCACCAATGCGTACAGTACTACCTTGGACCCTGAGCCGTCACTGAAACTACGAACTGAAGACAAAGCCCTGGACATGGTCGACGAGAAGAATTTCGTCGAAAACATTGCTGTCGAGCGCCGCAAGGTCATGAAGCTGGGTTACGTTCCGCCACGCAGCCAACGTGGAGATGCTTCGACTAGCCTGACAAAGCCAAAAGCCAGCCAGCCAGGCTCTACCAGTGCATCCAGGTTTGCACCTGTCGAGGACGAAGACTTTTCTCAGGCCACCAAGGCTCTGTACGACCGTGAAGCTGCTCGTGGTGTGGAAGAAGGAGAAGAGATCTTCACGGGCGAGGAGCAACTCACAGCTGGGAGGCCGCAGTGGGCGTCCAAATACAAACCGAGAAAGCCTCGTTACTTCAACAGGGTGCAGATGGGCTACGAGTGGAACAAGTACAACCAGACACACTATGACCATGACAATCCGCCACCCAAAGTTGTTCAAGGCTACAAGTTCAACATCTTCTACCCGGATCTCATCGACAAGCGGAAGGCGCCAACATACAAGATTGAACGTGAGAATGGCCGGAAGCGGGGACAGTCTTTTGCGCCGGCAGGTGAAGACGATACGTGTCTCATCCGCTTCATTGCTGGACCACCGTATGAGGACATCGCCTTCCGGATTGTTGACAAGGAGTGGGATTACAGTGCTAAGCGAGAGCGTGGGTTCAAGAGTAGCTTCGATAAGGTAAGTCTCGTGGGATCAGATCCAAGCAGAATAAGCCCTGTTGCACAAGACGCTAATTCTATTCAGGGTATTCTTCAACTCCACTTTCAATTCAAGAAGGTATGCCATCGATTCTGCCACTGGCTTCGGATCAAGTTGACATTATCTAGATTTACTATCGAAAATGAGACCTTCCCGTTTCCGCCCATCGTTTGTCAGCACATAGCCGCAGCTATAGTCATCTAGGTCGTCCAGAGTTATGCAATGATTCGTTGTTCTACCGAGGCTGGCGTCCGGATGTCGAATTGGTTCTAGATTCCTGCGCAGTGTCGGAAAATTTGTCGAACGCTTGGATTGGTGGCCTGTTCAACCATAGTCCGCATGGTACCGTATTGAACTCCTCAGGATCGTAATTCGGAATGGCTACGAAGGAGCTGGTATCATCGAAGGCTTCGCCGGCCTTTGTTGCTACCTAAATCATCCCTAGACAGGGTGCAACAAATCGAAGCGAGGTACTTCGAACTCCTCAATTGACACTGCTTCCTTCGTAGTTACTTCAAGCGAAGATAATCTTCGAGCGGATTTTCGCCTTTCTACCCCGAATCAGATCCAGTCGGTCGCATGGGCCGAAGCAGAGTACCCAGCAGTCCTAGCTAAAGCCAGTCGGGAGAGAATAAACGCCCCTGGAATGCGCACTCGCAAAACGATCTGTATAACTGTGTTGCCAGGAGCCTGGCTGCTCGTACAGCGCGGTGCTGCTTGTGTTAAGGACGCCTGCAGTGCGCGTTGGATTTCACTATCCCTGCCCTTCCGCGTTCCCGATGCCGTTGCGTTGCGGTTGTCTCAGCCGCTGATTTCCAAAAGCGGAACAAGTTTGCACGTGAAGCCTGGAAGAAACCTATCGTCGTGCTTGCCTTTCGCCAAACAATTGTGTTACCAGGGAATTATCCTGGGCTTTGTGCTCCAGACGGGGGACGCAATCTCTCGCCTTCGTCCCAAACTGACGTATCATGTGGGGCACCTTCCAGAAGGTCTGCACAGAATACGGACAGAAGCAGTGGCAGACATTGGGGCTAGACATGTCTGTTGCCGTGACGGCCGCTCATCCTGAGGTTGCAGGTCATCTGCAGGTATCCGTCACAAGCCTCATGCCTAGCCCGCTGCGAAAATTCAGTGGCTGCAGCCGTGGGACAAGGCAGTCATGCCTATTGAAATGCGTGGGCGGTGCATCCTAGAGCATGCATGGCCGAGAAACCCGGCAACTCGTCGCCGGCAGCGATTGACTACAAAGGTACCGGCCCCTTCGGCCCCGTGACACAGAGTCTGCATCGGCCTCCAGGCAGGCCTCTGAGATCTCAAAGTGTGTTTGTCTCTTTGATCCGGGCAGGGCCAACCTCTGCATGTGCGTTGGCAGCGGGTGCCCGTCTCTCGGTGACAATGGAAGCCTTCAGGGCCCAATCCCGCGTCAACGGGCTCCGTTCCAAATGCTCATATGTCTCAGCACTTCGCTTCACTTCAAGTAGAAAGGCCAAAGACCGTGACTTTCTCACCACTCGTTCCGTCTCACAGGCGGCGTTGGCAGCGTCTATTGCTAGATCTGGTACTCACTCACCCCTCCTCGTCCCCTTTCACCAGACCCATCACCAGCAGCCAACACAACCGCGATGCCGCATCCGCAATCGCCCCACCGTCCGACCTCACCAGACGCACCTGGAGCTATCGGTGTTGTCCACCCCTCCAAGGACCCGTTCTGTGCACCGAGCCAGCTACATTCTCAGGCAGCATTACCTTCTTCCTCCCCCAGATTGTTCCGCGCTTCCCCTGCCATGGAAGGTCACTTTGCAGACATCAAATTGTCTCCTGCACAACAGCAACAGCTCTACGGCCCGTCGCTGATGGACTTCAACAACGAGGCTGATGCGTCCGCGTTCACGTGGCCAACGGCGTACGACTCGCCCGATCCGCGTCTGAATCCGGATGTTGGTGGTTACCCTGTCTCAGCGCATTTCCCACAGCAGCCTGCAGTTGTCTTTGACCAAATGAATGCCAATGGCCTGCCGTACGCCTCCAATCACCAACTGATCTATCCGTCACTGGATCCGGATACCAGTTGCCCACGGTCGTACAACAATGGACTTGGCCTCTCCGGACCCATGGGCAGTATGAACATGCTCGACTCATATCCACCCTCTGCGTACGTGTTGGACCCACCTTCGACACATGACGCATCGGACAGTCAGGAGCAGGGCGCCTCCAGCCAGCTTGCGCAGCTCAACAGCGACTACGATCAGCAGTACGGTATTCGAGTCAAGAACGAAGATGAGCAGAAGTACGCCTTCCACGTCAAGCCTGAAGACTATTCATGCTATAACAGCCCGCGTGTCTCTACCCCTGACCCTCGTTGTGGCACTCCGCATCCTGATGTCCACTACACCACTCCGCGACATTACAACGAGGAAGGCACTGTCGATAAAGATCAGCCGTATGCACAGCTCATTTACCAGGCTCTGATGGAGAAATCAGACAAGACAATGGTGCTCAAAGACATCTATGATTGGTTCACTCAGAATACGGACAAGTGCGACAAGGAGACGAAGGGCTGGCAGAACAGCATTCGACACAATCTGTCGATGAATGGCGTATGTCGTCTCTTCTCCCATCAAGTTCAAGCAGCTGACAATTTTAGGCATTTGAAAAGGTAGAGCAACCAGGAGAGGACGCAAAGAAGAGCTTTCTGTGGAGACTTACTCCTTTGGCCATTCGTGATGGTGTGAAGTCAACCACGCGTTACCGTAGCAAGCAACCCAACAAGCGAGGTCATCGCTCAAGCAATCCGCAACCTCAACGGCAGGCTTCAGGAGCCAAGGGGGGTCAGGCCGCCAGACGCGCCGCGAAGATGCGACGCTCCCAGCGCGTGCACGACGGCTATATGAGGAGCGACCCTTATGCCTACACATCAGCACCAGCCCCGTATGAGCAACAAGGTCTCGATTCGCCTACCGAGATGACGTTTCCTTACCCACCATCTCCGTATTTCGCTTCCGAGGTGAACTTCAACGACCCCTACAACGTGGAGCAATTCGGCAGTCCCATCATGGCCCCGGGCATGGGCATGGGCATGCAGGCCCAGTCCCAATCGCACTTGCTGCAATCCTCCTACAACGCCGACAATGCATACATGTTGCCACAAGACCCCTCCGAGGCCCTCTTCTACGGTGCCGACGATTCTCCCTCCCCCACGGATCCGGATCCTCCCACGCCCGACTATCAGGATGGATCTGTCATGGACATGGGTCCGTCCGTGCCCCTCATCTTCGACGGTACTTCGGATGCGGAATACCGCGAGTTCTGATCGTCTGGTTTCTGCAGCACTGTGCGGACTTCTGCATGATGCGTGCAGTTCACCCACGGCTCTTCGACTCCAATTGGATACTCTGGACTTGAGTATCTACAACCTTCCTTCATGTGTATACTTACCGACGCCTCCCCTTCCCGACGCCATCTGATCAACATCTTCCTGTATGATCGGAGGAATCTCCAGAAGGAACGATGCACTTCTAATGACCCCTGCAAACGACACGACACGAATACATCTCGGTTTAGAGCGCATGTGCATAGACGGCTGCATTACATGGATCCTGCGTTCTTTTTCTTTCTTTTTCCATTCTGCGTTTCCGGGCTTCGCATGGATACGCTTCACGATTGACGCCTTCAGCGAGCTTTGTTCCCAGCATCAAGGTGTAGAATAGGGGGGATCACTGGGCAAGATGGTGTTGGAAAGGTCTGGTAGAAGCTGGAAATGTATTCTAAAAACTTGGATGGCACATCTTTTTTCGCGACGAGCACGAGCACGAGTCATGGTATGGCATGGTATGTATGGATCGAAATGAAACGTATCGAAACGAAACGAAACGAAATCAAAATCTGCATTTCAATCGCGTCCTGTTTTTGCTACGGTACTCTCTTCTTTCTGCATATCCAAAATTGCTCTGCATATGCATGCCCTTACTAACGCACATACCGCTCATCATTTCTCCATATCGCAATCGCTGGTCATCGCATCACAGTCGTCGCATCGCCTCACCGCAACGTTGCGACGACCGGCGCATGCTGCCAGCCGCAGCGCCAAGAAACTGGGCGTACGCCAGGCTTTCGTCAATGGTTACACGGCCATGCGAGGCGGTGGGTATTTCGCTTGGCGTACACATGTGCATGCAAGCGACAGGTATGGAACGACGCGTGCGTTGATCGGTGTGTACCCCTGCATTTTTGACAGGCGGCGCTAGTACGGTGTAGGTTCGTGCTGGGAAGGTTGGTGGGGAGCTTAGTGGAGGGGTCGGTGGAGTTGGGGTTTTGGATGGTTTTTGAACATGTTGGTCGTGGTTGCATGGATGATGGTATGTCGAAGGTAAGTTCGGGGCTTGGGTGTGACTTTAGAAGAGCGAGGGTATGTTTGGCGTCAGTCAAACGATAAACGTCTACGCAGCCCGATGCTGCAACTTGGTGGCAGGACTCATGTCGTTGGCGTTCAAGCACTGGAGAACACAACCGGCATACTGTCATGTACCATGCTCACTTCCAACCAAAGTCCGAGCTAATAACAATCTTAGAATGCGCATGAGTCTTCCAGAGTCGCAGGTCGCGACTGTTCTATGATACGAGAAACTGAACTACCAGATCTTCTCGGCAGTCGAAATAGACTTTCGGAAGCTTAAAACTACCGTTGCTCGGCCCGCACCGCTACTAAAACGGCTGCAATGCCCTACGTGCCTACCGGTACATAGCCCATGGCAAGTTGTCTCCGGGCTAAGTATGCGCAGCCGATGTAATCATACATTTCTCATATCTCATATCGAATTCGTTGTCAATCTTGGAAACGTCGATTCTTCTGCCCACGTCAGTGCCTCTCCGATCATCACCAGACCACGCTGTATCAATTCCCCAACCAGAATCAGAAAGCAATAGGATCCGAAGTTCTTCCACGCGACAACCTCTCACAACGCTCATCCACCGTCCGGGGTAAGTCGGCGATGTAGCCCACACCCGCATATGCAGGTTGCTTATTTGAGCTTCCCATGCATGACCCCAGCCTGCAATGAACACGCCACCCAAAATTTCTGCACGCCATTCTGGAATCGTGGCCCGCTATCCCCAGCTATCTTTATTGGTGCTGTAAGCGAGTTCCACAGACATACGTGGGTATCGCGAACATCTGAGGGTCAGCAGGGTGGCACTGGTATAGATTTAGCAGCACTTGAGTGCATCGGCTGAGCAATGCAGGCTGGGAAAGACCCGTAAGTGTAAAGCCTGCGTTCAGCCAAGGGTATGTTCTATCGAAACCTGCAGTCTTTCTATCTAGAGCATCTTTCACAAGCTCATCCGTCCAGCTACAGCTATTTCCTGTTTAGAGTAGATATAACCGGCTATAGCTTCTAAGTTCATCGATCCAAAAATCAAGACAAAAGTAAAAACATACCTATAAGACATATATATTACTGTTCCACTACAGGTACTAGGAGTCAGGATTAAACAATCAGGATTAGTCACTGAAACAGTGCAAATCCAGCTCACGCGCATCTTCTAATAATGAGAACACGGTATTACCTACTGAGAATCGTCGACTATGATTGTTTGAAATCAAAGCGAAAAACCATAATACTGGCCTACGTTGTATAGTCCTACTACCCAATTCATTTGAACTCTTACAATCAGTGCCTAAATCAAGCTCAAGAGATCCGTGATTCCAATGACAAATTTACGCTATTATGGAACACAACTGAGCATGAAGCACGAGTTTACCTGATACAGCAACACCCTCGCTCCTGTGAGTTTGGTTGCATCGCATACTCTAGCTCGCATGATCCCAGAGCACCTTATCTGTCACGCGAGGTCATTGCACAACATGGTCACGGTGACCGTGGGCGACGTTGGCCTCGTCATACATCCTTGTCCGCGGCAATTGATCCGTGGGTGCGGTAGGGTTCGGGCTTCCATGCATCCTCCCCTGCCCCCACCAATAACCACAACCGACCCCAGCGGCTTCCCGGTCATACCATATACGATCCCCTTCTATTGGAGACGCATGATTGCTGAACACCCTGACTGCCGACGTGTTGAATCTCCGTCTGATCTCATCTGATCGATCTCAAATCTGACTCCCAGAAGCCCGGCTCATGGTCGAGGTATAGCTGAAATCCTCCGTTCGGCACAGCTGCATCCGCGGCGTGTCTGCTCGTCCCGAGGTGCATACCCAACATGGGATGGCTTTGTCGTGACATGTCTCGAGCAAGGAACATCCCATCAGACCTCCCTTCGAAACACGGCTCGGACGCACCTTCCACTTCCCCACGCTGATCCGCCATCTTTGACAATCTGACAGCTCATCTTCTTGATTGCTTATCTCAACCTCCAAGAACGCTGTCGCCAAGCCGAAACCCTGGTAGCCGATCCAAACCTCGTGGATCCCGACCTGCCGGCTCCTTGTTCCGAGTAGCAAGGAGTGCATCGCGGATGCTGGACGCATATACGAGTCGAACGTTGAAGACACCTCATTCCAGCCGTTGGGCTCCAACGCTGTGAAACGGCCGCCAATCACCATGTTTAGCTCACCCCCATCAATCTGCATCAGACCGAAAACGTCAGAAAGAAGGCAAACGGTCGAGCATCTTGAGCATCACTCCCCACCATCTCCTCCTTCTGAACCATGCACGCTCTGCCCCTCGACCCCTCGACCTCACCTTGGGGCTGCGTACTGTGTAGCACACCCATACCCCCTCACATATGCAACAGTGGGCCGATGCATACTTTCCCACTGAACTCTTGGAGGTTTCGCCCATTGAGAAGGAGCACGGCGATCCTTCTTCTTCGACTCACTACATACGTCTACAAGAGGTGGCATGAGGTTTTCATTGGTCATGTCTTATACCGACCGCCTACTCCGCGGGAAGCGACAGCACCTACCATGAAAGCCTCTACAGAGCCGAACTGATTTGGACGCGAATCCGAGTATGATTCATCACAGCCATGACTGTAGCTATCGATATCGACATCAGTGTTGCGTAGCTATTGGAAGAAGAGCTCTGGATGACTGATTACTGGCATACGAACAATAGCCTTACGATTACGAAGCACCTTCCCATACGTGCATCCCACAGCACTCATTTCGCCACATTGAACGAGATAGTAGGATGATCGTTCGCCATAGAGTGGACAGTGCGTTGACCAGGATGGTTCCGAGCTGCATGAGATACCAATGAGCTCGGTGTTGGATAGACACGCCGTACGATGATACCTTTTCTTTGGATTTCAATTCATTCGTACTGGAAGAGATGTCAGTCCGATCATTGTCCACCTCAACGAAACAACATCCTTCGTACGTAGGACTGATCTCTGGAGATACAAGTTTGAGTACAGTGAAGTGTTGGAGAGTGCGCAAGGTTAAGATGCGCCGACAGGAGAGATCGCACGTCCGAGTTTGAGATGCACAGTCAACTATGCCTCCGATTACCAGACTGGAACCTCTGATGAAGCTACCACAGGATTAGGTCTACACAAGATCTACCCTCTACCGCTTTGAATTCACATGCAGCGCCGTAGATCCTACTGCAACGCTCTACGAGACCGCAGTACAATTCACCTCTTGCTCTATACCCGCAATACTGCCACACGCAAACTCATTCGTCCCGCTCGGACTCAGCACCTGAATATCTTCAATCTCGATATTCGAGCACACTTTCTCGCTACTACACACCAGATACCCAATCAGCGGATCATACGTGTCGCTCGTGGTGCCGGTGAAGTGCTTGATGGTGATGTCGGAGATTGTCAGATTGGCAGGATGCTCGTTGCAGAGCGTGATGTTCTTCTGGCCGTAGCACTGCGTGATCTCGATGGCGTAGTCGACGTTGTCGAGGACCATCGTGTCGTATGTGATGTTGGAGACGGCTCCTAGACCGCCGCCACCTTGCAAATCGCCGGAGAGCGCGGAGGAGATGCCGGGCCAGACTTTGATGCGGGCGCCGTCGGAGGCGTTGGACATGGAGATGTTGTAGACCTATGCAGGATTAGCTTGCTGTTTGGTACAGACATATCCTGTAGGAAGGAGTTTGCCAGACTCGCAAGGGAAGAGACGTACATAGACATTCTTCACATTATCAACCTCGCCCAGATACTGTCCCAGCGAACCAACACTGATACCATGGCTCCCATTGCAAACCAAGTTCTGCACAACGATATCCGTGCTATTCGGCTTGAACGAAACACAGTCATCTCCATTATCGATATGCGAGTTCTGAATCACGATATTCGAGCTGCGGTACGTATCCCACCCATCCGTGTTCTTCGCCGGATTCTTACTCACACTGCCTCCCGCAATCGTGATATTCGAGAACACTACGTCGCTGCTGTTAGCCACGAAATTGTACCACTGCGGGCTGTATCGCAGGTTCAGGTCGGAGATGGAGCCGCCCTTGAGCCCGATAGTGCCGAATAGGATGGGGCGCAGGACGTAGATGTTGGCGGCGTAGAGATCGTACCAGACTTGGCCGTTGCCGTCGATGGTGCCGCCGCCGTACACGTTGACGTCCTCGCCGCCGAGCTGGAAGAAGGTGGTGGCGTTTTGGAAGGTCTGGTTGAAGGAGTGGGATTGCCAGTATGTTGTGTCGTTTGAGAATTGGAGGGTGCCTTGGATGTCTGTCGGATTTGGTCAGTACGTGTTTTGAATCTCATCTTGCCTTAACTCTGCTTCACAAATAAAATGTAGACAACGTTCATTCGAGATAAGAGTTGAGTAACATACCCAAATCAATGTGTTTCAAATGAGTCAGATCCAAGGCCGTGCCAATCGTATACTTCTCCCCAGCCCCGAAAACCACATGACCTCCGTCATTGCAGTCGTCGATTGCCTTCAGAATCGCAGGCGAGTCATCGGTCCCGTTTCCTGAGCTCTTGACGGTGCATGTCTTCGTCCGGTTCGACGATGCAGGGAACGCCTTCCCCGAATGAAATGGTGCGACGGCATGGTTCGGTCTCCTCGATGCCTTCGCGCCCCTGCTTTCCAACGAAGGAGCCGCAAACGCAAACCCTGAAGCCTGTAGCAAGGCTACGGCAACGAAAGACGAGACGCGCATGATGATGATCAATCCTCTACCCTGGCGTTGATGTTGACGATGACGCTAGATGGCTCTTGGGCTACTCGTGAACGAAACATGCCATCTTGGCGGGTCTCTGCAGCTTTAATATGTCTCATATTGATGTGCATCCAGGTTCCTGGCCAGCGCGAGGAAAATATCGCTGCAGTTTATCCGTCCTCAGTCCGCGGTCGGGGAACGATAGCGCCACATGGCGGCGGACACTAGCCACGCGCTAACCGCGAAGAGTGTGGCGGCCGCGAGCATCATCTCCGCATTCTGAAGAAACGCGCAACGGGCGTCGTGGTGATTGGTGGAGTATCTTACCCCGGATTTGGGGAGATGGGGAAATGATCGGTCAGGGGCGGCTCGATGGTGGAGAGGAGATTTTTGCGGTTTTGGAGATGACGCGTGCAACGAGATGGATGGGTGGGCGGCCAGGAAAGAAGACATCGGCAAGGCTTGTGGAGGTCTCATCAGCTCTGTCTGGGATTATTAGGCCCGACACAACCCCCTTCATCGTCTCCGGAAGCTCGACCTGGCTGTTGGGAATTCCGTAGGAAGGACCCTGGTTGCCGAACCCATTCAATTTCTCGATACCTAACGCACGAACAGACTGTGATAGAGGCCCACGACACGCTCGCATCTCTACCCTTCGTGCGTGTTGGCTATTGGACGCTTCACAACCCGATGTGCACCACCTAGCAAACATGCCAGTCCATCGTGGCGAATCGGAGTGCTGTTTCGATTCAATAGGTCAGCCCGTTCGTAAGGAGCCGTTGGCAGACTTCCTCTAAAATTACAAAAGTTCGGATAACCGGTGGGCACGACTCAGGCTCTGTAAAGTTCATCCTGGGCAATTGCAGCTGGAGCAGGTCCCGAAAAACAGGCGAACGTTGCACAGTCATGTCAAACGTGGCATTTGAGCACTGGGCAGTGGAAGCGGAAGAGAGCTCCGACCATCTTGCCAGCGAAGAAAACTTGAGTCTGTCATATTGAGGTGGAGTATGTGGATCGTTGAGGCAGTCCTGAGCTGTTAGTCAACGAAAATTCGGTTAGCTGAAGCGAGCATATTTCCATATAGGTCTTTACTGACGTTGACATCGGCGTAGTAAGAGATATTCTGGGGCACTTCTCAAGTTGATGCGTAACAAGCTCGAAATTTACCCTAGGCATTGAAGCCGTCAAAACAGATATCCCCCACGCTGTACGATTACGAAAAAGTGAACCGCTCCCTGCGATAAGGCATGCCTTCTACATGACCAATTATATTTCAAGTTTATCTTGGAGCTCCGCCAGCGTATCCCCCAAAAGTCCAACCCATCCTCTGGTTTTCCTGTACACAGCTCGGGCAGAAGCCGGCTACCCATCGCCGTCTTGGTCGACAAGCTTCGAATGGTAAACCAGGGCGCGATACCTCCCACGGACTGTTAATGCGATTCAGTTGCTGGTATAGGTGGGTGCCGAAGCGGCCGTATTCGAGACGTTGATGGCGGCAGATGGTGTATATGTTGATGTAATCTTCGCAGTGTGACATGGCGAGGCCAGGGACGACGTATGACGAAAGGAGGGGCTTTGTGTGCGAGCCTGGGTGCTTGGGATAGAAGCAGCACAGCGACTTGGTATATATCTTTGTGCCACGCGCTTGGAACAAGCGTATATGCGTGGCTGACCAACTGGCGGCAAACGATGAAGCAACGTCGAAGGATATCGGGCCCTTCCGTTGCCTGACCATAGGCGGATTTGTAGGCTGTTCATTTTTAAACATCTATAGAAAGTAGCTGCATGAGCCTTGTCAACGTTGATGGCGAGCACTATGAAGAATTGCATGCCAGGTGGAGTCGCAGAAGCTTCAACATCGCTAAAGCAGACAAGGGAGCAACTAGAAGCCAGCAGGATAAAATTACTAACTCCAATCGCTCTCAAGAATGAATTGCAGCCATCTCTCGCCTCTCAATAGCCATGTAAGCCCACCCACGTAGAAGAAAAGCTGCCAGGGACCCGGATCCTCAGCTCCACATCGGATTGTCCCAGATTGGTAAGAAAGAATAATACTTCGGTGCAACCGGAAAGTGACCTTGCACCGAGGAGGTAAGCCTTGGGTGTAGATCAGAGGAATGTCGACCTCTATTCCTCCTTCCTGAAAGACCCTAATCGTTCCAGGTTGGTGGAGGTGGATAATGGTGTGGCCCATCCAGATCGTGACGTTGGATAGAGACATCAGAGCTTGTGTACGGGGATGAGTACGGACCGGCGGAATATGGCTGAGTACGAGGATCCCAGTGTCCAGGATACGGGGCACCGTCACGACGGGGATCATAGGGCCGTTCCGGCGCTGGGCGATGTAAATTCAGACGTGGGTCCATCGGATAGTCAACAGGTAATGGGGGGGCTTGAGAGAAACCTCGCTCTCCCATGGTAGTATAAGTTTCTGCTGGATAAGAAGCCCAATGCGGAGGCGGGCCAGTTGCGACGGTGCGAGGATGTTCGGGAGCCGGTGGCGCATAGTGATAAGGTATCTCGGGATTCTCTTCCTGCAAAGACTCAGAGTATCTTGTTGCACCATGAGATCGAAGCCGAGGATCTAGAGCATGAGACAAAGGATGATGTGGCATGGCTGATCTGGGGTGTTGAGATGTCGCGAAGGTCTGATCGTGTTCAACAGAGGGGTGTATAGTAGCAGCGCGAGCGCGAGGCGTTGAATCCATATCGCCGGATGGAAAATCATGTAGAGGCATGTTTGGCAGAACGTGCAACTTGTGCCATCCGAAGTTGGGGTTTGAATTGATCGTCGGTCGTGGATACTTTCTTGGATCGTCCGCCGCATCAGGATCTATGGAATCAATTCGCTTGTCGTAACTCCCACCAGCTTTTTCCGACCCAGACGCTTGCTGTGCGACAGGCAGTGAGGCATTCCTCTCGTTTCTGTAAAGTATTGCTCTCTCAAAAGTCGTCGAGCAGAAGGGATCTTGTGTTGGGTAGGCGTAGAATGGATGCAGTGGTGGTGGAAGCTCCTCTTGCGTGTCGCCGGGTTCGTGACGCTGATCGCGTCGGTCTTCATGGGACATATCGATATTTCTGTATGATAATGTATGCCGTTTGAGTGGTGATGATGTATGAGAGCTGATCAAAAGCAGATTTTGGATTGTCAGATGTTAGTGGCACAAAAAACTTTGGCAGGTGCTGTTGAGCATCGAGCCTTGGAACTACCCCGAGAGGCCCAAACAACCAAGGGCTCAACAGCCAGCGTATGCCACGGTATCAAATCGGTGCTTCCTGCCGCATGTGTCTAGACGCCCCCCAATATTGTTTTGTTCTGGCACGAGACACGATATGTAGAGAAGCGGTCGTGGTTCGAATCCTTTTGAAGAGTCAAACGCGCGGCAAGACGGCATCGAAGAAGTACGCGGGGATCAACAAACCACGACGACATCGTTCCGTTGACAGTGCAGTCTTCGATATCAGCTCCGAATATGCGGTTTGCATTGATACCAACCCTGTCCAAGGCGAATATTTAGCTTTTATGCTGTCCTACTACCCCCGAAAAAGTATGGCCAGTGTAGAAAATATCTACACTCTCTTGAGATCATCTCCTGACGCAAGGTTGAGCATTTTGCTGCCATGAGCCTCGGTAGCACCCTGGTGGACCTCATCTCTTCTCGAGGCCTTACAATTCAGTTTCTTGCCGTCCTCTGCAGCCGACTACTTGTCCTCTTCTCTCTTATCCTGCAAATACTTTGCCTTGCTGTCGATCGACGCTTTGTTCCGATTGGTACGCTCTAGCAACGCATCTGGAGCCCCGACAACTGTCCAGTCCTCTCCAGCCAAGACATCGGTACAGGCTGTCTTTGAGCACTGTGCAATCGTCAGCCATTCGATTCGTAGGCGCAGGCAAAGGAACCTACTGTGAGCAGCTCGATGACGAGTCCCATCCTCTTCTCGAACGTGAATGTCTCGGTCTTCTTTATTATTCTCCAGTCACGGCAGACTGGATGACTCCAGCCTTCCGTATGAATTTTCAAGATCTTGTACTGCTCGAAAAGATCAGCGATGATATTTGGAAAGTGCGAAAAGACTCTGCGTTACTCACAAGAAGCCTCCAAGCCACCATCTCGAACATCCACGGCTCGTAGTACCGAACGCCCTCACCCCAGCGCTTCGCGAGTCGTTTGCTCTTCAAATCTTCCCTTACATTGGCTATGTTCGTGATAGCGAGAACCAGTCGCTTCACAATCTTTCGTTTCGCTTCCATCGTCTGAGGAATGGTTGTATCATCCTTCGGTGCCTGGAAAGTACTGATTTCCGACAGGAATTTCATCGCACTAGCGCCATTGAAGTATAGGCCCTGCTCCTCGTCGAATGGGGGATTCATCATGAACTGGCTATTGATGCCTGAAGAAGCACGATTCTCAACTAGCCCTTCGTCCTTGTGCTGGTCTTCATCAAGGCCGGGCTCCGTGCAATCGTCACTGATCTCATCGAATTCCTCGTCGTCGTATTCGGTCGCTTCGTTCTCGCTCTCCATCATGTTGTACGTCCGCTGTATGGTAATGTGAGTCTTCCGAGCAGCCAGGGCCGAGCGACTCTATCAGGGACGCTCGCTGTAACGTGGTGGTTGGGGAGGTTCGTCGCGATAGCACGCATTACAAAGCTTCGATTTGGGGGTGTTGAAAGCCGAGCGTGCTTCACGCTTTGGCCACCCGTTTTAGTGAATGCCGAGTGGCAGAGTACCAGGTACTGTGACCTCGCGTTGTGTGACCTCGTGGGTAAGCACTCAGTCACACAATCTTGTGCGACAATTACGTCAGAAGATTGGATTAGGCCATCATTGAAGGCTATGCTACTTCTCTGGCGGAGTCTAGTACTTCTGGAATTCTATGAACCGACGTTCGCCAATCCCGCACTTCTCAAAAATTTGGGGTTTGAACAAATGAGACTTCTCGTGGGATCAAGACAAGTAATGAACAGCCTCTTATGACTCTCGATATTCACATTAAGAGCTCCTTTCTGATCTCTCAAAAGCCTGTATTCAGCTTTCAAGAGCACATAGGAGAATCACCATGTTGCCTCTGTTATGAATCCTCAAAAATCAGCAGCATTCTTAATTGAGCATCCGTTGGGAAATTCGACAGTATTCTTTATCTACGAGAGTTCTTTGCTGCGGTTGCATATGTGTGCGGCCAGCTTTCGCACTCGAGCTCGAATAGTCTTCCTGCTGCTTGTCAGGTTGTCGAAAGTGGCGAAGATACAGAAGTATGATTCAAATAAAGGAGATGAAGAAGCAATGTGCGCTTTGTTCTTTTTTCCAAGACTCTCAGAATACTGTGCATGTGTTCTTTCGCTGTGTCGATGAACTCAAAAGGTGTACAGAACATGGTGGATTTAGTAGAAAGGTCAATTCAAAGCTTGACAAAGATCTCGCCAGGAGACCGAGAAATTTGGCTAGCTCACTGGTATGTTTTTACTTTTACACTGGAAAGACCGAACAGAAGAGGCTATGCTGGATCGGCGTTCCTCCAAATGTGTCTATCACAATTTTTATGTTGACAACTCTGGAAAATTCGTTCAAATGTGTGCAAGGATTTGCAAAGAGGAGGAACCTGTTCTTAGCAAAAACACTCATAGCTACAAATGCATGTTGTGTCTTTGTGTCGGAGAGCCTATCAATAACGTAATGAAGGATGCCGACTAAAGTCTGAGTCTGTAAAAAACATAAAGGACACTTACTAACGCTATATTTTCCCTCTTGCCTCTGAATACGCAACCTGGAAAACACATGCTCTGCTGCCCGGACAGTCAAAAATCTAGTTATACCTCGCTGCAACATTTCATAGGCCTATCATCAAAGCCAACATTTCCGCGCTGCATGAACGCAGGAGCTATGTAGGAAGTGGATGGATGGTTAAGAAGAAGATTCACTACAAAGCTATGCGAGTTTCGGTCTCTGCTATCAAAACATTGAAGAAAACTTGGTATGTTGCGTCTTCCCTACCTTTGAAATCATCGACTCCAACGAGCCAGTCAATACATGTATGTACAACCAGTAGGAAAGAGCTGGAAACATGCTCCTTGAGTCTGCATTGCTGCGATGGGTTCAGAATCCTACAAAACATGTTCTTATGTGTGTCTCAACGCGTTCGTGAACACAAATCTGATCAACCATGGGGCGTGCTGTATCTTGGTGCTGCCCTCGAAGATAATAAAAACTTACCTGCATTCGAATCACGGCAAATGGAAAGAATTCAGGAGCTCAAAGTATGTGCTTTTCTCTTCGACAAACAAAAAGATTGACGGACCATGAGTTCACACTGTGCCTGCGCCTTTGCAACTTTAAACCCCTCCCGATCGAGTCATGATTCGGAAAACCATCAACGAGTCAACACAGCGTGTTATGCATTTTGTGTGCTTGATAAATACTATCAAATGCGGAAGATGTTTGAGTTTTCTCTACGACGTTCCGAAACAGCGACGTGACCGACGGATGCTGCTGCGGTGGAAACAAATCAAACATCACAGTCGTGGTGCTTATGTGTCCAAAAGACTCATCGAAACAGCCTACATGTGCTGTTTTCTGTCTCTGCAACCAAAAACCACTGTTAATAAACTCATGTCGAGTTGTAGTGGCCCTCTTAATACAACAGAAACTGTAGAATGACAGCTCCGGGTATATCATCCATCAAACGTAACCACCTTGAAGAACATGTCTGCATTTTTGTGTCTGGAACCCAAAAAGCAGACGAACACGTGGGATGTTGTGTCCTTGGCTCTAACACATTCCGACTGCAACTCAACAGGGTCGTTTTTAAGGAGATCCACATAGTCAAGATCTTATTCTCAAGGCCCATGTTCTCGAATTCATCTGTGTGCCAGATATCCAGACTCGTCTGCCGCTGCACTCAAAAGTGAATACTGCAAGAGCCCATGTCGCGTTGTTTTGTTCAAGAACGCTGCTATGGACGTGTTCATGCTGCCGCAGTCGGTATCATCCAAAACAAGATCTTGACATTCCCCAATCAAAAGAAGGAATCGGCATGTATAATGTGCGTTCCTCCATTCGCACCTGTAGTTAAAACTCTAGGTATTCATGTTGCGCTGAAGCACCCATAGTCGTATCACTCAAAACGTCGAAGTCATAAGACCACACAGTTATCTTCCCATCAGTCGAAAAGCATATGAGATTCAATCTTACGTGTCAATCACTGTAACTCGAAACCCAAACAACCCGACCTTATGTTGTGTCTGTCCCTCGGAAACCTGCAAGCTGATTGGGCCATGCTGCTGCAGTCGACGAATCCAAAAAGTCGGTTGATGCTCAATGCATGAGTCGAAAGAGTAAGATCAGGTAGGATATGTTCTATCCTTCTCCGCATGAATAAGATCGTTCTTGGGATAGTGCATGTCGTGCCACAGTAGCCAAACAACTACCGTCTAATTGGGCAGAGTCCCTTAGCATGCTTTTCCTCGAGCAGGGGTCTCTTTCGAGCAAGCATTCGAGAATCAGTTTGATGTGCTTGTGCGTCTCTGCGACTCAAAATACCCGACGGCACCATTATGGTGCCCCTCTTCTAAAAACGCCCTCGATAATGCACAGATGATTGTGTGAGCGGCAGAAACTCGTTACCACCAAAAAATACCATCATGCGCGACATCATGAATTCAAAAACAGCTTCTACTAGGAGTCTATGTCTACTTTTCCATCTCTGCAGTCCAAAAATTCAGGGGGAGAGATATATGTGGTGTCCCTTTTCCAAAATCAGCAATACTTCACCAAAATGTCGTGTGCTGCAGCACTCGACACTTAAACCTGCGTAATTCGATTGAATGACTGTGTCGAAAGCATTCATCGGTCGAAATGATGTGTGTGTCTCGTTTTCCATCCCTGCGACCAGCAAGATGGCAGAAGCCGATGGAATGTTCTCCACTTCTCTGAAAGAATTGACCGATACTTAGATGTGGTGTGCTGCAGCTCCAGATACACCAAAACCGATTCGAGTTGAATGCATGAGTCCGTCAGAAAGCTTGGTCTAATGGCAGTAATGTGTGTGTGTCCCCTCCATCTCTACAGTCGAACTCAATAAGCAGCCATTTCTATGTCGTGCCCAACTCAGAAACTTCCGAAAAATGTTCAAATGTTGTGTGCTGCAATCCTCGGCACACTCAACCCTCTATCATGCGTATGCATGAAGTCTCTGAAAAACTTGCAGCCTTCCCAAAGCTCCAAGCATCTCCGTCTCCGGCTCTACGTCCGAAAAAGAAAGAAGACCGCTTTTATGTTGTGCCTGTCTCTAGAAACACATAAAGGATGACCTGATGTTGTGTGCTGCAGCATTCAACACAACCAGAAAGCACCATTCATCGCGATTTATGGGCCCATTGGAAACCTAGCCACGGAGCACTTATGTGTGTCTCTGTCTCGATATTTGCGTCCGAAAAAGATGGAAAGAGGATGCTATGTTGTCCCTGCTCCACTCAAAACGACCATGATTATACTTCCATGAGCCCATCAGAAGCCTCTCATCCTATCGCGAGATATGTGCGTCTCCGTCTGCATCTCCATCTCCATCTCTGCCACCAAAACGTGCTAGGAATTGGCTCTATGTTGTCCAGTTCTTTAAAAGTTGCTCGACTGGAATCTCATGCTGTGTTCTGCAGCGATCGACACATCTGACTCAAAACGCCAATCATCTTGAGGTATGAGTCCCTTAAAAGTCGTAGATGCATGAAGGATGTGTGTTCCTCCGTGTCTGTCTCCCATCTCTATATACCATTCCGCAATCAAAAGGGCACAGATAGTGTGGATGTTGTATTTCTTTCCCCAAATCTAAATACGAAAGATTGGAGTTTTATGCTGTGGCACCCGGTTCTTCAAACCCTATTACAATTCTATGGATGAGAGTACAAAATCTCACTCACTCTTCCTATGTCCTCCTCCACGTCTGAAACCAAAACGCATCTCGACTAAATGCATGTCCACCTCTTTCCTTCACAAACAAAAGATCGATCGAGTGGCGTGTATGTCCTCCTCCATCTCCGCCACCGAAAGCGTCCACTAAAGACAGCATGTCGCCTCCTTCTGTCCAAAAGCTACCTCGCCGCATAAAATGTCTCGTGTCTCGTCCCTATCTCAAAAATCCTGAGGTGCAGTGAATACGCCGTGCCGTGCCGTAGTCTCTGGACTCATCGAAAATGGCCAGCCAACCAGAACTATGACGAGGAGAGGAGAATCCCAACAAGAAAAGATCGATGCATATTTCCGTGTCTCTCGCAACGACCTGCCGGAACTTCCCATGTTGTGGTCTCGGATCAAATTTCACAAAATTCATATCATGGGAAGAATCGCGTCATTGGGCCTATGACTTAAATAGTAAAAACAGTGCGGGAGCAGTGCGATGTAAATTCCGGCAACCTTCACCAAAAAACGAAAAGAGAGAGAGAGATGTCCGAGCAACCGAGAACAATGCGTAATATAGAGTGTACCTAGCGACGAAGACGAGCATCATCACCAACGCATCTCGTTGAACACCATCACAATACAGTATCCGTGATGGTAGAGTAACATTCACTAGATTGAAAACCCGCTAGATAAGCCCAGCTACGTTCTGAACCTTATCCCATCCCAACGCACTATAGAAAGCCTAAGCCCACCCATCCCAATCACAATCCAAACGCCATGCTAATCGACAAAAACAACCCCCAACCAGCCCAAAGAACAACGTTCCCACCAAACGCAAAAACACGCAAAGCACCATCCCAGAACTACTGATACAAAAGCCCAACGCGATGCAATACACAATTCTACAACCTCCTCTCCCCCTCGCCAACCGGTGTCGGTCCTGGGATGAGCACCTTGAAAGCCATTTCCGGCGCGGGCTCCCTCTGACTGATAGGGCTGGGGGCTATCGGATGTGGATAAGGCGTCGAGTGTGTTGGCGCCGGCGCCGGTGCAAGTGGTGGCGGCGCACTGCTCTTCTTTCTCGGCGCTGTACGTGGACCGTATGGGCTGGGGTAGTTCATGAGGGCAGGAGGCATCGGTGCGGGGGCGAGAGGGCGCTGTTCGGTCGAGCGCTGGGGCTGGAAGGGAGCCAGTGAAGACTGTGGTCCCTGGGGTAGCGGTACAGAGGGCATGGCAGCCAAGGGTGAAGGCTGCATGAGAAGCTGTGGAGGCGGCTGCGGTTGAAGTTGTGGATGTGGGTAGGCAAGAGGCTGTGGCTGTAATTGAGGTTGGAGTTGCGGCTGAGGTTGTAATTGAGGCTGCAACTGTGGTTGTTGAGGTGGCGGAGGTGCTTGTGCGTATGCAAAGTTCGGGGACGGACCAGTAATTGATTCAAAGCGCTGTGGAGGTGGAGGTGGTACTGGGAAGGCTTCTTGAGGTGGCATGTCGGGCCGGGTCAAGGGCGATTGTTCGGAATGATTGTGTGAGGTAGAAGGCCTGCTTGATTTCTTACCGCTGGCTTTCGGCGTGTCAGGTGTGTCAAATCCTGATGGTGCTGTCTTTGCAAGGACCGGAGGGGTGATGACACCTCCGCCACCCCTTTCTTCGAGCTCTTTCTGTCGGGCCGTTGCTTTTCGCTCGGCCCACCACATTGTCATTGATTGGCTCCTCTTCTCGCTTTTGACGCGATTTTTGCGACGGGAACCCGATCCAGGTGTGCCTGTATCATTGACATAGGGATGGCTATACTGGGTCAATGGTGTGGTATTCATGTACGCATCCGGCGTCGGAGGTCTAATCGTGGGCACGAAAGACGTTGGCTCCTGAGATGCAGAATGTTGAGGTGTTGCCTGAAACACTCCGGAAATGGTCTGTTGAGGGCCGTTAGGTGGGGTTGCTGTCTCCGAGGGAAAGGCTTGTTGAGAAGGTGTAGATGGTTGAGGGTCTATAGCGAACTGATTTTGGCCCTCGCTCAAAGACTGCAAGACCGGAGGAGGTATGTTCGGTGCTTGTGTAGAGGCAGCGGCAAGAAGCGCTTCGTTATGCTTCTTTCTCGGCCCTTTCTTTATGCCATAGTCACTGCGCCTGCCGGTATTCTTGCTACCAGCAGGTCGTCCTCGCCGCTTGTACATGTCCTCAATCTGCTGCGCATCGTTTGTGTCCTGCGACATTGCGGAAGATCCCTCGTCACCTGAACTCGTCACTGCAGACTCCTCTCGCATCTCTTGTATGCGTTGGTGGAGAAGATTACTCGGTGCCGGTCCAGTGCCGAGCTTTGCACGCTTCACGCGCCCCTCAGGCTCAGGGGTTTCGGAAGCTGGCACGTCTTGTGCATACTTGCTAACGCCCCTTTTGCGGGCACCACCCCAGCCATTATTACGCTTCGGTGGAGGCGTGTCGGCAGGCGGTTCAGTAAGGTCAAAGCGACGAGTGGCACGACGCTGTCTTCGTCCTGCGCCACGTCCTTCAGTCTCTTCATCATCTTCTTCGTCACTTGGAGCAGTTGAGTCAAGCATGTCACGAGCCCGGCGCTGTCGTAACTCTCTACCGCCCGATTTTTCTGCACCGGGTCGTTGCAGGAATGGATCCTGGGTGCCTGCAGGTTTCTTCGGGTCGTAGGTGTAGCCGTATAAGTCGGCTTCCTTCATGTCCTCGAACACTAGAGAGTCGATAGGAATGCGTCCGCCATTGGCAGGCTTCTTTGGCGGGTGTGCATGCGGTGCAGTCTGATCGGTCAGCAAAATCGTATACACGATGAGAGATGGACGTACCCTTGCGTCAAGTTTCAAGTATTCATCTTGCCAAGCCTGGAGGATCAGCTGGGTGTTCTGGGCCAGTAGATAGAGACTTTCGGTGCTACGCTGTGCAGGTGGAATCTTGGTGAGAATCGCGATCAAATCCTGAACATCAGTCATAGGCTTGAAGCGTGTCTTTAGGAGAAAGTCTGCTTTGTCGTCGCATTCCTTCTCGCTCCTCGGCTTTCGATAACGCTCGACCCAAGGCCTGGGAAGGTCTGAATCAGACAGTACATCGTCTTCGGGATCAAGGGGCGTAGGTGTGAATGGGCCAGAGGGAGTGGAGACTCTGCCGCGGGAAGAAACTGTAGCTGATTTCTCGGGGACTGTTAACAGTGGTACTGATGTGGGAGCGTTCTTTGCTTCTGTGGATACACTGTGTCGGAGAACTGGTGGTGGCGGTGAACCTAGCGGTGTTGTAGACTCATCTTGGACGCTTTCTGGCTTAGGCTCCGGCTCTTCGTGCACGTCCTCATCGTCCTCTTCAGGCTCTTCAAGTTGCTCAGGTTGCTCGTGTTCATCCTCGTCGGAAGCGTCAGGTAACTCTTCGTCTTCAGATTGTTGGGGTGATTCCTTGGCATCCTCGATTGGCGACTCGTGATTGGACAAAATCTCATCTTCCTCTTCTGTAAGAGGAAACACGGGTGCAGCATTTCGGGTTTTTCTTGTTCGCAAAGGTGACAGATCTCGAGAGAGGCTACTTGCTCCTCGTCCTCCGCGACCCCCTCTGCTACCTCTGCCTCGACCACGGCCTCGACCACGGCCACCACGGCCGCGACCACGACCGCGCGTTGGCGCTGCGCGAGTTGGAGGCGCAACTTCGCTATCGTCAGACGGATCAGCATCCGTGTCATTTTCCAGATCTGATTGAGTAAATTGGCCGTTTCGGAATCTCTCCTCACGTAGCTTGCGCGCTTCTGTTACAGCAAGATCGTCGAGGAATTTAGATGGCAGATTGTAGATGCTAAAGATTGGTCTGGTGTAGTCCGTAGTCATGCGTCGGCGGGAATCTCGAGTCTTGCTGGGCGTGATTGCTGAAACATTGATGGATGACCTGGTAGCTTTCTTGGATGATGAAAATCCATTTGTTTGATTTGCAGTCGTCTTGGGTGTCACGGCATCAGGCTTTGCGCCTTTGGCTGGAGCTGACCTTGCTCCCCGTCCGTAACGGGTTCGCATTGGCGCTTCATCCGGAATTGGATCATGGCGATGCGACGGACGCGGAGGATGTTTCCTGTGCGCCGGCATGGTAGAGGGTGATTACTAGAATGGGAAAGAAGGGGTTTTGGGGTTCAATGAAATAGATCAGTCGGAAATGCAGTGGTGCATGTATGGTCCCGGGCAAAGGCGTAGCGCGATCCGCACCGTCAGGGTGACCAGGCCTGCTGCAGAGAGCAAATGTAGAAGACGAAAATTCTGCGCTTCACCAAAAGAAGGCGTGCAGCGACGAACAGCAACTTGGTCAAGCCAAGGCCGAGGACAAGAAAAAAATCGCAAATGGTCCTGCTGGGGATGGAAAGATGTGGTGATCTTTGTCTGGGGCGCTCTGTGTCGGTGGCTGCTTCCTCAACTTCGCGGCTTGGCATCGCACTTTGTGGCCAATCAGCGGCGAGGCGCTAGTGGCTGGCATCTGGGGTCATGCACGACAACAATGCGTCCTGGCATTCACTGCACTTGGATGCAGCTGCTCGCTGTCACTGTTATTGTTGCTATTGACCTGTTATAGATCCCCCGCCATCGTCCGCTATGGCAGGCAAGACGCTCGAGGAGCAGCTCGCCGAGCTCGAAATGGAGGCCGAGGCGCCAGCAGCTCCCCCACCGAAGAGCTCCAAAGCCGCCAAAGCTCCTCGCAAGAGCGCCGAGACCGACAGCGATGCCCTCAAGGAGCTCGAGGAGCTGGAGGCCCTTGAGAAGTTCCAGAGGCCTGAAATACCTCGCCCGGCCAGTCGACCCAACACTCCGAAGCTGTCGTCGTCATCCACCACCTCCAGCAACCCTCGCCGCGCAGGTGCCATTACACCATCGTCGACCGGATCTGCACGCACGAGCGAGGACAAGACCCAGGCTCCGAGGAAGTCGGGGGAGAGCGCCAGGTCCTTCCACCAGAGCTTTGCTCCTACCGAAGAGGAGCCCGTAAAGCCACCACCGGAGCCCAAGCAGTCGGGCGGTGGGTGGTGGGGAAGCCTCGTGTCAACGGCGACTGCGACGGCAGACGCGGCGAGAAAGCGGGCAGAGGCTGCTTACCAGGAAGTCCAGAAGAACCAAGAAGCACAGCGCTGGGCTGACCAAGTGCGAGGCAATGTGGGAGCATTACGCGGCATCGGTAGGCTTGGGTATCATTTCTGGTCTACATGTTCTGACTGCAGACCACAGGCGGCGAATTGGGCAAGCGCGCCCTCCCAACCTTCACCAACATCATCCACACACTCGCGCCCCCCATCTCCCAGCATGAACGTCTCCAGATCCACATCACCCACGATCTCATCGGCTACCCCTCCCTCGACCCCATCATCTACCAGACCTTCTCCACCGTCATGTCGCAGGTCGAAGGCGGTGACCTCCTTGTCATCCAGCGCGGCTCCGAATCGACACACAAGCGAGGGTCCATGGACGGCTACAGGGGAGGAAGCAGTGGCTGGAATGACGGACCGTGGTGGCGCCATACCGACACGCGGGACCTCAGTGTTGTGAAGGGCCTCGTCGAAGGCACGAAGCTCGTCCGCGTCAGTGCCGAGTCCTACGCTGCCGACTTCTTTTCGGCGCGGGGTGGCGTTGAAGAGGCGGCCAAGCATGCAACCGAGGTGCTCAGCGAGTCGAACCCCGTCCGCAGCTCAGACATCTTCCTCGCGATACAAGCCATCAGCTACCCGGCACCGGAAGACCTCTTTGCTACGTCAGCTTCTGAGTCGTCAGAGAAGACTGGAGGCGTGGAGGAGCAGAAGGAGGACGACGAGCAGGTCGCTTTCGCCGTCTATCTGCACGATCCAATTCACAGCATCAGCTTCAAGTCCATCAGCCAGGCGTTCCCGGCCAAGTGGGTGGAGTGGCTCGACGCTGAAGCTCCAATTAGCGCATCGGAAGAGGATGGCGAACTGTCGCATCTGCCACATGAGATTCGCGAGATCATCGAAAGTGGAGGTGTTGACCCTAGAGAATGGGTTGCGGAGTGGATGGAAGAGACTATTAGTCTGAGTGTTGGTATTGTAGCTCAGCGGTATGTGGCTCGCAGAATGGGTGTCGGTGAGGGTGGACTCGGACGAGGGAAGGCACGTGAGGCGATTGCAGATGCCGGCGCTGGTGAGGCTGCGAGGGCTGGCATTATCTGAGAGCTGCGCTGGCTTGAAATATGGAGCGTCATTCATATGGTGTAAAGGCATTGTGCCCAATCAAGGCGTTTCGTTGAAACTCATTTTGGCACAAGGAATACTGGAGAATCATAGGTAGGATCTTATTCTTAGATAGAAGCTTCGCAAAGAGTCAGACATCCGTGACTCGGATGCCATTCTTTATGAACTCTGCATTCTGAAAACCAAGTGAAGACGCTGCTCACTTCTGCAAGAGACGACTATCACTATTGACGTCTCACCCCCGATGACTGCTTGCACTGCGGGTTCTCCTTTGCGACTTGTTCCGACTGCCTCTGTTGACCTCTCCACATCGCAGACGTCCACAAAACCCGCTGTAATAGCGCTGCATCCTCAGCCGTGATAGCATAGTGGCGTACACCCTGACAGCCAGCCATCTTCCTCCGCATGAAAGCTTTCCGCTGTCCTTCGCGTCCGAGCCGGCTCTCGCCCCAACTCAGACAAGTCAAAGTGGCAGTCTTTCCAGATTCATATCCTTTTCATATCATCTTCCCTCTAATCCACCCTCTCACCTCTTCCCCTCCCCCTGCCCCTGCCCCTTCTAATCCTTATCCTTATCCTTCTTCCCGCCCCGCAGCATCTCCAAATGCCCCGCCTTCTCCGCCAGCAGCTTCTCCGTCTGCGCCGTCAGACCGGCCGCGTGCTTCTTCTTGATCTTTTGCTGCGAGATGAGGGATGCTTTTTTGGGCTTTATTACGCGTGCGCCGCGTTTGGGTCCGGTTGGTCTGGGGGGGATGTTAGTTGCAGGAGGGGTGAGAGGGGTTTGGGGGGATGGCGGTGGGGGTTACGCACTTTTTGGAGGTTGTGGGTTTGGAGGATTTCTTGACTGCGCCTTGGGCCATTGTAGGGATGCGGTTCGTTGGAGGGAAGATATGGGAGCGGCCGAGGAGCAGAGCGCGAGTTTGTCACCAGCGAAGCGTGAGGTTGGTCGCGGGTTGCAATTGACGGGGGGTAAATTGTTAGTAGGCTCATGGCGAAAAGTTCGCGATGCTGCACATCGGTCCCGCTTTTCTGGTGGGATCGAGAGGGGTTAGCGTGCCGAGCTCTGGAGCAGTACAGAAATAGTCTAGCGTGGTATGTAGACGTGAGCACATTTAGCCATCAATCTATCCATCCGTCTCCATCAACCCGAGGACCCGTTTCCGCTGTCTTTGGTGACGGACAGAGTCACGAGCACTTCTCATTACCGAACTACAACGCAAGTAGATGCTGTCAAGTGTGCGCGGAAGAATTTGCCCAGGACTGGACCATAGCTGTCCAGCTGCTTCAACATTGGAGCCGCGTTAAGACGGTCCCGCATCCCTCGTCAATCTCTCTTGAAGGCTCTCTGGATGAGATCGTGGGTACCACAGCCAAGGACCCAGAAGCGGCTGACCTCGCTTTCGAGAAACCAGAGCGAAGCTCAAGACTTTATCCACACAAATTACCCGGGATCGTCATATCGGTCCGCTGCTGGGCATGCGAGATGCGTCGGCCGTACCTGGAATCCCATGTGGCGTGTGTAATTGCAGAGATGCGCTCCACGAGCTAGCATATTAAGGGGATAGGTAGGTGGATTCACATCTCTTTATATAGAGGCAGGCTTCCCCAGCGCTTGATCCCGGACTGTGGGCAGTAGGTATATTGTCGGTCAAAGACCATTGTCAGGATGGAGCTGCTTCCCAAGCTCCTTGTCACTTTTCTTTCGTTCCTTCTCTTCGCCACCGACCTAGTCTCTGCGTTTGGTCAGAAAGCCTCAATTGGCTTCGCCTCTGGTAATGGGAGCTACCTGCTTGCTACGAGGTCCTCGCGCGTCGCTTTGATCCTCGATGGCGCGGACTGGCCGGGCGTTCTGCGTGCTGCAAACGATCTGGCCGTCGATTTCGGACGCGTCACCGGGCTCAATGGCTCTGTCACTGCAACAGGTGGAAACGGCACGAAGAGCGCTCAAAATATCTTCAATGTCACTGGGATCAACCCGGATTGGAGCGTTGGTGCGGCGAAAGCGAATGGTACATGGACAAATGGTACTTCGGCAGGAACCATCATCGTGGGAACTATCGGCAATTCTAGCATCATTGACACGTTAGTCAGGACCGGGGAGATTGATGTTAGTGGTGTTGAGGGCAAATGGGAGGCTTTTGTGAGTGCAGTGGTCAAGAACCCTACCAACGGGACTGAGGAGGCGTTGGTTATTGCCGGTATGGGACGATTTACTCGTAGGCTGCCATTTAAGATACTGACATGTTGCAGGTAGCGACAAGCGAGGGACAATATACGGCATCTACGATGTTTCCGAACAAATCGGCGTGTCACCGTGGTACTGGTGGGCCGACGTCGCTCCGAAATCCCACGGTGCAATATACGCCGTCAGGACACCCAAGGTGCAGAAGTCACCGACTGTCAAATACCGCGGCTTCTTCATCAACGACGAGGCTCCCGCTCTCACTGGCTGGGCGAGGGCTCGATTCCCCAAGTCAAAGTACGGAAATGCTTTCGGTGCCGAAATGTACTCGAAAGTGTTCGAGCTGCTCTTGCGTCTACGCGCGAACTATCTCTGGCCAGCGATGTGGAGCGGCATGTTCAATGTCGATGATCCGCGCAACCAGCCTCTCGCAGACGAATACGGCATTGTGATGGGTACTTCACACACTGAGCCTATGGATCGCGCGACGAAAGAATGGAACTACTTTGGCACAGGCGGCGACGCTGGGTGGTCGTGGGTCACCAATAACGCGACCGTGTACAAATTCTTTGAGGAGGGCGCTCAGCGCGCTCGGCCTTATGAGAATATCATTACCGTTGGCATGCGTGGATACCATGATACTGCCCTCGGCCCGAATGTCCAGACAGATCTCCTAGAAACGATTGTCAACGCCCAGGAAGAGATTCTAGAAAAGGTGTATGGCAATGCCTCCGCAGTGCCTCAGATGTGGTGTTTGTACAAGGAGGTGCAGGACTACTTTGAGGCTGGCATGAAAGTACCGGACTGGGTCACGCTCTTGTGGACGGAAGACAACTGGCAGAACATCCGGCGACTTCCCGTGGGCGACGAAAAGAAAAGATCTGGAGGTGCCGGCGTGTACTATGTAAACTCATTCCCCACGCAGCAACAAGATCGCGCTGATAGTGTGTAGCACTTCGATTATGTCGGAGACCCTCGCAACTTCAAGTGGATCAACACCATTCAGCTGTCCAAGACGTATGACCAAATGCGTCTTGCTGTTGACCGCGAGGCCGATCGCATCTGGATTGTCAATGTTGGAGACATCAAGCCCTACGAAATACCAATTAGCCACTGGTTCGACCTCGCCTACGATATTGATGCGTTCAACGAGAGGAATACGCTCGATTGGATAGAGGATTGGGCAGCAAAGTCGTTTGGCGAAGGATCTGCCAAGGCTATCGCGGAAGTCGTGGACAAGTATAGCTTCTTAGCAAACCTCCGCAAGTTTGAGGAAGTCGAGCCGAACAGCTTCAGCGTCTTGAACTACGAGGAGGCAGACAAGATTATCGCACAATGGGAAGGCATTGGCGAAAAGGCGCAATCAATATATGACGGCCTCACTAGCGAACAACAACCTGCCTTTTTCGAGATGATCCTCCACCCGGTGTTGGCGGGCGGCAATCTCGTCAACATCCAGGTCGACGGAGCTCGCAATCTAATCTACTCAGGGCAAGGGAGGAACAGCGCTAACAAGATATTTCAAAAAGTTATTGACGGTATGCAGACAGACCACAAGCTGACTGATCAGTATCACAAACTACTCAACGGGAAGTGGAATCATATGATGGATCAGACGCATCTTGGGTATCAAGGCTACTGGTGAGTTGTCCTTATTTCCACAGCGAGTCCAATCTAACCTTTGGATGACAGGCAGCAACCTATGCGTCAGACATCGCCTTACCTAAGATGGGTGATGAACCTTGAGCGCTCTCTCTCAGGCGACTTGGGAATTGCCATTGAGGGTAGCAATGCGACAGTTCCAGGCGACGATATCTGGCATGACAACGGCGGTGGTTCGCTTAGCCTCGCTCCAGTGTCGCCATATTCCCAACCGCGATGGATCGATATCTTCAGCAAAGGCACCGAAACCTTCAACTGGAAGATCCAAGCAGCGTCCTTTGTCAAGGTGTCTCAATCATCGGGCACAATAGCACCAGATGACGCCGATGCCCGCGTCTACATTGATGTTGACTGGACATCTGCTCCCTCGGGCAGCACCACGACGGTCATCAATATGACCTCATCGACAGACTACGGCACTCAATACAGCATGCCCACGATCAAACTTCCCGTAAACAACACCATTCTCCCTTCATCATTTACTTCCGGCTTCGTCGAGGGCTCCGGCTACATCGCTTTCGAAGCAGAGCACTACACCCGTCTCACGCCCGCCGGCAATATCTCATACACCGTCCTCCCAGACTACGGCCGCACCCTATCAGCACTCAAGCTCAGCGACAACCTCGCCGAGTCTCTGACCTCCGCTACTGCACCTACGCTCGAATACGACTTCTACACTTTTACACCAACGACATCTTCCAAGGGCCTCAACCTCACACTCATCCTCTCCCCATCCTGGAACATCAACCCCAAGAAGCCGCTCGCGTACATTGCGCAAATCGACGACAAGCCCGAACAAAGGAGACAGTTCGTCACCGATCAGCCGCAGCCAGACTTCCCTGTCGGATGGGGCATTGCAGTGGCGCAGAGCGCGTGGTTGAATACGACGACGTGGGGCGCTGTAGGTGCAGGGAAACACACGCTCAAGTTGTGGCTGGTCGAGGCGAATGTGGTTTTGCAGAAGGTGGTGCTGGATCTGGGCGGCGTGGTTTATAGTCATAATGGGCCGCCAGAGAGTTTTCTGGTTGGTGGTGGGAATGGGACGGGGAATGGGAGTTTGGTTAGGAGACATTGGTAGGGTGCAAGGGATGGTGGGATGGGATGTATATATGAATCCGTTGAATGTCGAATCGTTGGTTCTGTGGGCCAGACGCGATCATCATCTGTATGCTTCATGCTCATCATCGTCATTGAGTACCATCGTTGCACTTCGACGGCTGCGAAGTCCTCGCAAAGCGCGATGTCGCGCTAAGCTAACCTCGTTCTAGTACGTATCCAGTGGTATATAAGTTCCCGCGGGTTCGTCTCTCCTTTTCCTCTACACGCTCTCTCCAGTTCTCACTGGACTAAAAATCCGCAGACATTAGTTATATGGGCAGACTTCAAAAAATGTATGGTCCTCTACGCCATTTGCCTCTCTTCCTCTCTTCGAAATCCGACACCGTCAGAGATATGTGGCGCTTGAAGTACCCGCTGAAAAACTCAACCTGTCTGATTTATGTTCTGTCCGGAGAAGGGCATCAATGTGCATGACTTTCAAAAATCAAAAAGAAGCCCAGGTATGGTGCGATCTCTTGTCTGTTCTGCCAAACTTACACACCAACAAGGTATGATTCCGGTGGACCCAGATCTCATTCCTCTTCCACAGACGGCTTTGTGTGGCTACAAAAATCACTGAGATGATATTGAATGTTGCGTACAAAAACAACAACGGGCAATATGAACATGTCTTTTCTGTCTGAAAAGAGACATGCAAACCATGTGATGTGTCTTGCTCTCTGGCAGACTTAAAACCAAGGGAGAAGAGTAGGATGGCTGTGTGAGGGAGCGCTGGAATCGAAAGCATATGGAGGCCATGGAACTGGCTGCGAGTCTTGCACGCGCTCCATAAAATGCAGCGATTCGCACAGTATGAAGTCCTGCTGAGGTCCTTCCTTTTACACACTTCGTCCAGTGGTGTCAAAATCACTAAAGTTTGGGAGCTATGGTCTGTAAAAAGACACTCCATAGCGTCCATGAGTATCTCTCTCTAAAAATTCGGCAAGATGGATTCGCATGGGATTGTCTCATTCTTCACAGAACTCTTGAGACCATTAACGCATATTTTCTCCGAAAGGACTATCAATATCGAAATCCGACATGCCTGCATTGTATGAGTGTGGTGTACGTGTGCACAGAATGTTTAGCATTCCAGAAGTGCAGCATCTCAAAGAATCAGACTAATTCTGCGATACTGTCGCTTCTTGTCTTCTCCATCATGATTTCTAAAACCACAAGTCAATCCTTCTATGATTTTTTCGGGTTTGAAAAAGCAGTGCATGCTGGTAGCATGTTGTGTCTTTTCCAGAACGCTTTTGGAAAGAGATATATGTGTTTCCTTCCCTCAGTGCTCGAGCATATGATACTGCTGCTTTACTGCTTCGGAGAACTTTATACAAGCCTCTAGCGCTGTGCAAAATGTCACAGGATGGGATCGTATGATCTGTTCGAATACAGCTAGCTACAGAGATATGCTGTTGTTTTCTCGAAAAAGAAAAGATGAGTCGCTCAAAAATGTGCCTTGTTGACCACAAAGCCACTTTACCAACTTCGATGTTGTTGTGCCGCCTGCCTCTGTACTTTCAACAACCACAATGAGTCCTTGAAAAGTGATCTAGATGAGGCTGATGGCTTGTCGAGAATCGCACCCACCCTTCTTTCATGTGGTCCCTTCCTTGGAAAAAGCGTACGTCAATGGGTGGAATGTGTTTGGCAGAACAAAAAGCGCAAAGTATGATTTCATGCTGCTGCTTCCGCCCTCCTTCTAAAATTGGAATGAGCTTGTTGAGTCTTCCAGAACAACACTATCGAAGATCGTATGATCACTTTGAGAACATTTGCCAGAAGTGTCATGTCCTGTTCTTCTCCAAAACATACAAGGTCCAAGTCCTATGGACTTTGTGTTCATCAAATGACGGATAATTGGCTAATATGAACCCTGTCCAGTCATATCCTACTGCCCATGAGCTGACCGTTCTTTTTTTTCTGAAAGGATCGAAATATGCTTCCATGATCTGTGTGGATTTGGATCGAAGAAAAATATTGCGTTATCCAATGCCATGTTTTTCTTAGTACACATCTTGCTATCTGCGAGCTGGCTGTTCTTCCCTATGGAAAAAACTCACGCAGAGAGTACGCATGATTTGCGTGGAATCGCATCTCCTAAAATCATGGCGTTGCTTTTTGTACGTCTTCTGCAGATAGAATTCTGACCAAAGAAGCATGGTTCATCTTACCGAATGTCCGTTTCTCGAGGTCCAGTGGACCTATAACTCATGTTGACCGACTTGTTCCTTCTTGTCTACTAATCATCTCTGCTCCTAACTCAAAGAGCACTGAGAGAAGTGTATGGGTGGAGCAGAACGCTTTGTTCGCCGCAGCGATGTTCTGCTGCTCTCAAAAGCGAAGTTTATTAGACGTATGTGGGAGTCCTTGGAGATCAAAATTCCAACCAGGAGAAATGATGTCTGTTGTGGGCATGAGAGAAAGACTCAAATACACAGAAACCGGGGCACCGACAAAGATGATGAGGATGAGCCTATGTGTGGAAAAGAGTTCAAACAACTGTACTCCTACTTGTATCGTCCCCCGTTCGGCGACATGAGTTGTTCCAAAAATTGAATATTTGATCGCGATGTTCGTCCAATAAGTTTTGAACCTTTCATTGTTCATTTCTGAAAGATCCATTGCAATACTGAAATGCGGCGTTCTTGTTTCTGCTCTCAAAAGGTTAAACAGCTCTATGATGTTCTGTAGGAGACGTGGATCAAAACTACTATCATTCGAGAGTATGAGAACAGAACGTCGTGCTTCTTGAGAATGGCAAACCTGAACGGACCATGTATGTTTCTCGAGCGTTGGACTGATAAGGTGCTCAAATATGATGGTATGTCCGTTCTCGAGCCCTCTCGCGGTTGTACGCAACTTAGTCTGCATTTCAAGAAAGACCCATCACCTCTAGGTATGTTGCTCGGTTGGAGAATAGGTACAGCACGTACTGCAACTGAGAAAATAAGCAAGCGGAGGGTAGTATGTGTGTTCTTCTCTTCTGTCGGTTACTAGAGAAGCAGCACTTGATCATAACAAGCTCTGACACTTGGAAATCTCTCAAAGAAGCGAAAAATGGGAGAGTGGTTCAACATGAAAATTGCGCCGGCAGAAGACATGTCGGATCTCAATCGAGAATGAGCTTAAAGAACAGAGATGGTAAAGAGATGTGGTGTCCGACCTACTCAAACTTATGACATGAGGGATGATGGTGTTGTGGCCCGCCCAGCCTCTGAATTCGAGAGATGCTGTACACTAGAAAACCGACAGCGAGTAGGTGGATTTGGTTGTTGAAACACAAGTCACGATATCTCGGCACATGAAAGGAAAGGCAAAGAAGCAGTCCAAAAGGAAACCGTGAGGCACTTATGTGCAACCCGTCTTCCCCAATCCCATCGTAAACTTCACCAGCGAGGATTTTGTTTTGGTGGTTTGAGAAAGCAGTCAACTCAAAAACGCATCGACGAGCTACTATGTTTTTTCGTCTCTGAGGTAGAAACCGCAGAACCTGATGTTTGGAACATCCACACTTTGATTCCTAGCTCAGCTAGCTTGGAGCACTTCTAGAGCAAGGTGATCCGGCATGTCTCTCTTCGCCTGTCGAATCTACATTGGCTTTTGTCTCCATCAAAATCGCCGAACGCTTTGCTAAATGACTTGACTAAGGACACATGAGTGCTTGATAGAAAAGTAAAGGAAAATTGCTTTCTCTCACTCTATGTCGGTGACTTGAAAGTACAACAACATTGCCGTATGGGTTCACTCGATCGATCTGGAATTTGGTCTAGGGAGAACGTCAACATGCCAGCAGCACTTGAGCACTACCTATGTTGTTTTGTGGTGTCTTTTCAGAAAAATCCAGTCGCACCTACCGTGTCTGTGTTTCGATGGGCTCCACAGGATATATATACATATGAGCTCTTTTGCGGACGTTTTCCACGTGGTATCAGTATTAGACATGGTGGATCCTGTTGCATGTGGTACTCGGACATTCGAGTATCCACATAATTCACATCTCAGTCCTGACGATACCTCGAATTTTGATACCTACAGAATTACGAGGAGGGCAGAACCCGCTAACCCAGGATGCCATGTATCGCTCCTCTCGAAACCGTCACACAACTCAAAGCATAATCTTCCGTCTTAGGACGCCCCGAAGAAAAAACACATTGGTGATACGATGAATGCCGATCTTCAAAATCAAATACTCATTCAGCGAATGAGGAAGTAGTATCTCGTTTCGTACTTGACGATCTGACAAAGTGTACAGAATCGTTATACCGTACTCATCGAATGGAGACCTTTGTGCATTTATGTGCACGGATTTGTTTGGAAAATTCTTATCTTGTTCAAAGGCTCAGAACCCTGCTGGATGAGAATAATTCTTATCTCTCGTTCATGACAGAACGCCTCTACGCTCTTGTTGCTCCTAAAAGAATATACCATCATTCACATGTGGCGGATCGCAGAAAATTACAATTCATCACACTCAAAGCAGTTGGTCGAGTACCCATGTTGGAAAATCAAGCACTCTTCCAGCCAAATGCTACGATTAGCTTCCACAACACTCTCCGTAGGCATGTCATAGAAGTCTTTGGGACTCCAAATCCTACGAGTCCTCGCCAATGGGGTATTCGTCAACTACTTCTCTATTACTCGATGTCCGAAGAAAAGCACAACATGCCGCTAGCAAGGCACCCGTTCTCTTCGTGATTGACATGCGGGCTTTCAACGATAGTTTAAACACATATCAATTCGAAAGACTCCCATATGTGACTGGAACGCTCAAGACCGTTATGGTATGTCGGACTGCAGAATCACCCAATACACCAAGTGAATTATATCCTATGGACACGAATATATCTCCCTTTTCAAAGGCTAAGGAAGCCCATGAATGTCTCTTCTTCCAAAAGTGAACGAGAACAAAAGAATGGACTTGTTGTCTCAGCCACCTCTCTAGATTATTGACGTCTTGTTTGGCTCTCTAAGAAATCATGGATCATACGGAACTACGTTTCGAGATGATCAAATTCTAACGGAAACTTCATCTAGATTTCGCAAGCTGTTCCGTTATTCTCACAGCCAGTGAATGGATGAGAGCTAACCGCGTCTCAAAAAAAGCCTCACGAAGATTTATTGTTTGTTCGTCGTGAGCATACCACCTATCAGACCATGTAGGATCTCCATTGCGAAGAGGAGTCATTCGAATACACCGACTGTCCCACAACTCTCAGTGTTATGAAACATATGAACGGGTGTAGAACGAACATGTCTGTTCTCTCCACCCGTATTTCCAACCTCCTCTGTTCTCAAAATGATCATCACAGGAAAAATATGGTCTAGAAAGACTCGATGTTTTGTGCACATTTAAACTCGATACACTTAAGATGGATTGTCTCTCTCTCTCTCTCTTCAAATTTCAAACCCTTGCGAGCTCTTATCATGTGGCTGAGGATTGCTTTGTTGGAGCTGCACAAGAAGTTCATCAGTGCTCGCGTCCGTCTAAACAAGTAGCCTATAGCTTCTATGTGTCTTTTGAACTTCAAAGGTTAACAAGACCATGTATGTGTGGGCAAGGAGTCCGGTCTCCATTCAAAAATTTACTCCGGAAGAACTAATGAGAATCCCGCTCTCTATGTCTGGAGAAAATCGCGATAATATTTTCGAGACTGCAACATCACCATCAACACATGCTCTCACGTGAATAAAAAGACGCGAAACGACTATGGAATGTGGGCAGAAGTTCAGGACCATGCTCCTCGGATTAATGATCAACCAATTTAGACACGGTTGGCACCACGATTGCGTTGATATGTTCGCGTTTGATTGAGGTCATCATTTCCAGTCAAGCTAAATCAGCTGCTACCAACTTCATGAGTTCGTTCGAGTTTTTTCAAATGCAGAGTAATCAGTAGCTGTTTAGAGTTCCGGCCACCGCGTTCAACTCGAGACAAACACTAGGGGACCTTCACAGTTCTGTGTCTTGTTATTCGGCAAGGGAGACGAATACCCTAGGTAGTGATGATGACCAACAACACGTCGAATTGAAACACCTTACATGATTATCGCTAGCGATTGCAATCTAGCCTTCCTCGATTCGTTGAGTAATTTATAAGGATAGCAACCAGTACCGCGCTGGATAATTACACGCTTCTTACGCCTGCGTAGACTGATACTGGTGTTTTTCATCAATCGCTCCAGATCTACCCTCCACACTCCTTGAAATGTTCGCTGTAACCTCGATACGGAGGTCGCACATGTAGAATAGCTTGGTGACGGAATTGCGAGGGTAATTTTCGAGGTGGAATTGGCGGACCCTGGGTCTGCGGTGGAGTGCGGGCAAGGATCTGCCAGAGGTGCTTGGTTGGCTTCATGGAGCGGTTTTGAAATCCAGGTGGCTTTATGACCGCTAGCTCCGATCAGGATATGTAGAGTCTAATGGACATTGATACAAATGTTCGAGCGTATTTCGACTGCCGTGTTCTACGTACAAAGACAGTCTGACGATTGATGCAAGAACAGGCCTTGGGTAGTGCCTGCCGCGTATATCAGACCCTCACAACAGCCAACGATCACAAGAACGGAACTTCACAATCTCCCCTCACAACACAAGCCCTACAAGCCTCACGTAACAGATCTAATCCAATTCACCGCATCCCTACCCTCTTTCCCCCCTTCCTTGCCTCCTTCCCAGCCCGTCCCCCCGTCCCACACTCCCGGGTCTTTCTCTCCCGTTGCCCCCTGCCGTTTCACCCTTTCTTTCACCCCACCCCTAAATACCCCAGAACAAAGCATCACCCTCACCATTGGAGACACATGCTAACTCGTTAGTCTAGATGCTTCGAACCCCCGCCCCAACTCGACCGCCCAAACGACCGACCGACCGACCGGAAAGCAAACCCCAGCGCCACCGAGGGGTTTCTTGACCATCCACCGGGATGGGATTCTTTTGCTGTTCTTTGCGCAACTTTGCCAGGGTTCGAGTCCGCTTTTTGCCTTCTCTCTTTGCTGTCTGTTGATGCTTTTTATTTTTTTTGCGCTGGTTTTATGTCAGGTGTATGGATAGGTAGGTAGATAGGCCCCTACGTGACTGCAACAGTGAGACGCCGCAAAGGTCGTACTTGCACTTATCTGTATCTCTGCAATGCCTTCATATGTGTCCCGGAGTTTCATTCTCCAGCTTAGGCGCGAGTCGTCCGTTACGCTCACCGGCCAAGTTTGAAGTATACCCGCAGCACCTACGAACGAGACAACAGCGGAAAACTCACCCTTTGCAATTTTCTTCCTCTTCGCATTTTCCACCTTCACAAACCTGGTCACATGCTCCGGCACAGCTGCCACCCTATTATAAGGTCCGGCCTTTGGCTCCCCCAGCTTCTGATACACCGGCATAACCCCCGTCCACACCTTATCCAGCACATCCCCCCTGCATTCTATCAATCGAGCTTTATTACAAAGGGCTTGCCCTAACTTTGTGAAATGTCTCCTGAGGATCATTGTAGAGGGTAACAAAGGCCAGCGTAATTATAGCGCATGTAGGTATGCCTCGGTATCTACACGCTCCTCGTACTCACGTCAGGTCTTATCAGGACACATCACTTGTAGTTTTGCATGAATATTGCGTATGTGTCGAGTCCAGGATCTGCAGGCGAATGAGCTGTCATTTTCTCTATCGGCGGCATAAGACCTCAAGTCAGATGTATTTCGAGCATCACAAGATCTACCATCTTACTCATATCCAAATACAGCCTTGCAAGCCGTTCAACCTCTCCAAGGTTTCCAAGTCCCACCCCAGCGCTTTCCACTAGGACCGCGCTGCTCATCTCCTCCAAGTCTTCCGTCTCCGCCTCCGTCTCCGTCTCGCCTCGCACCCTCACTCCTCTTCCTCTTCTTCAGCGTAACCGTCTCCCAGATATCCGTCCAAAGCCCCAACGGCGGATCAATGCTCGCCTCATACGCATCAATTGCCGGCCTCTCCCACACCAAATCCGCCTCCTCGGGCTTGACGAACTTACTGCGCTTGACGACCTTAAACCCGATCCACAGCACCACGCAGATAAAGCACATGGCATAGTACGTGAAGAACGTGCCGACGTCAAACGCGTAGAATGTGGCATACCCATAAATGCACAGCACGACGCTGAACAGCACGATACCCGCGTAGGCTACGTACGGCTGGCCCCACCCCTTGTACGGCAGCGTGTCGCGCGAGATGCCCTGCGCTTGGAGCGCTCGGTAGAAGAAGACGTAGATTGTGCACATGAAGATGTAGTCGAGCAGCTGCGCGGCTTGCGTTATGTTGGCGAGCCACTTCACGCCCTCGCTGGCCGCGCGCCCGACGCTGAGGAACGCGAGCAGTGGGAATACCATGGTGATGCAGAAGCAGTAGATGGGGACGCCGGCTTTGGTTGTCTTCTGGAGGAAGCGGGGCGCGTGGCCGTCGATGGAGAGAGAGTACATGGTGCGCGTGGCGCAATAGACGTATGAGTTTCCTATGAGGAGGGTCAGCTGGTTGAATGAGGGAAAAGGAGAGGGGGCTAACCGGCTGAGAAGATGGATGTTACCATCAGCGCGTTGGTCAGGTCGGGAAGTACGCTGATGCCCATGTTGCGCATGGCGATCACGTACGGGCTTGAAGCGCCGGTTCCAGTGCCCTCGTTGTTGAGCAGGTCGTTGAGCGTGGGATCGTTATATGGCAGGATGATGCCGACGCAGAGCGCGCCCAGAATGAAGAAGAGACCAAAGCGGAAGTACATGGTCTTGAAGGCCGTCTTGAGCGTTTTCCGGGGGTAGATGGCCTCGCCTGCAACCATTGCGACGTATTCAGGACCAACGCACGTGAAGGACGCCTGGAAGAAGGCGCCGAGAAAACCCTCGAAACGCCCCAGAGAGCCAGTGTGGCCGCCGATGTCGTACACGGCAAATGAGCCCGGGTCGCGCCAATAGCGAAATCCGTAGGCGTCGCGTTTGGGGTTTCCGCCGACCATGGTGATAAAGGTGAACATGAACAGCATGAAGATGAGAATGATCTTGCCGGACGCAAGCCAAAATTCGCTCTCGCCGTATGCGCGGACGGCGAAGAGGTTGATGGCGCCGTAGAGTACGATGCAAGCCGCGACGACCGCCGCGACAGGGATGTCGTCTCTCCAGAATGTCAGGACCAGGTTGAGCGCGGAGATTTCGAAGGGTATCAGGACGGCTTCGTAGAGCTGGTGCTGTGTTAGTTTGGATTCTAATCGTCTTTTGGTTCACCGCGATCATACGTAGAAATTCCAACCAGCCATGAACCCATACGCCTCGTCGACCCACTTGCTGCCCATCCTGACCCATCCGCCCACGACAGGCATGAAGACGGTCATCTCAGCCATGCAGTTATTCGCGAGGGCCAAGATCGCGCAGTACAGAGCGAATGAGATGAACAGACTGCCAGGGCCGCCCTCGACTAGTCCCCAGCCGATGGAGACGAAGAGCGCAGTGCCAATTGAGCCTCCAATCGCAATCCATTGGATCTGGCGGTTCGAGAGTCGTCGGTGCAAGCCATTGATGCTGATAACATCTGCATCGCGTTCGTGGTCATTCTCGTCGTAGGCTTGGGCGTAGCCAATGTCCTTGTCGCCCGGGACAGTGGTCTGGCCTATCTCGTCGGATTTCATGTTGGAGGTCGCGAATGCTCAGTCGCAGAGAAGTCGAGGGTATCGAAAATATAGAAAAGTTAATCCCCGGGGCAATTGATTCGTGGTTATTATGCTGGTGTCGGCATACGATCACGGCAGTGTTTCCAATGGCGCAAATGCGATCGTTCAACTGCCTCCCAGTGAATGCAGGCAGCCGGTCGGGTACACTCCACTCGCGTGCGGCGCGCGACCGCAACTTAAGTGTTTGCACGACCCAGCTTTCACGCGGCGTGGTATCGACACAAACTGTCAGGCGCCCCACTATTCGGCAGGAGAGCTGACGCAAACCAGGGTCCTGGACGCGGTCGCCACGCCCGGGTTGCAGGATCACCAGCACTTGCGTCCTAGGATAGGCCGCTTTGGTGTTGAAGGGTCCGCGACGCCTGCACGGCCCAGCCTCCTCGGGTGCCGCTAGCCGTTAACAGAGATGAAGACCCGGGTGAGCACGCCACGGCGATAGCAGATAAGAGCTCTGCGATTGAGAGCAGGAAACTACGTAGATATACCTCTCCAGGGTGATGAGTGGGATTTCTTAGAGTATACCATCTCGTGTTGAGCAGTGTTGAGCAGTGCGCGACAGTGGCAGAGACTTGTTCGATAGCAAGCTCAAGCTTGGCTGAGCTTATGGAGATGGCTGGAGGAACGCCCAACGAACTACCCCACGCTATCAAGATAGCCTTTCCCCAGATGACGTAGCTCCAACAGGCTTGTTTTGTCTAGGCGTTGGGCCTTTACTCACGAGTACACAAATGCTTTCCATTGGCGCACGAGTCGCGAACTGCAAGTCGCGCACAAAGCAAAAGGCGGATAATATTGTGTATCGTCGTAGTCGCAGACAGATGAAGTATCTACCGCCAACCTGAACAGACCCCATGTCCCCCGTTCAACCGCGCGCCGCGCTTTCGATGAAGACCCATACCCGTTATACACCATCATACGAAGCATCGATCCTCAGGCCTCCTCACGAGGCTCATGGTAGCATGCTGTGACCAGACTTGTCGGTCGCCCTTCCCGACTGTGATCCGTCTCTTCCACCGCGATCTTGCACTCCTGTCCATCTCCCTTTGTGATTTGTTGTGCTGCAGGGCTTCTCTCAACGGAGACCTCAGTCATGTACAGAATCTCCAAGGGCGTCGTCCGTTGATTAATGTACTCCTCACTGATCGAGTACGGACTTGCGCGCTGCAACCGCGGCGGTCGGGGAGGCCTCAGCAGCGGAAGTCCGCCAGTGACTGTCGTCGAAATACCAATTGGCGCGCCTGTACCGTAATCATGCGGTGGTCGAAGGTGCGATTGGGAGGCGGTACTGGACGGCTCCCCTGAAATGTTCATATGAGCCCAGAATTCGTGCCTGAACAGACGCTGCAGCACAGGCCTAGTGAGCGGCAAGTTCGCACCCAGCATTACTGTAAAAGCCTCGCGTCGATGCCAGATCATCCATCGTTGTCTGTATGGGTTGTTGTAGGATTGGTACTTGCTGACGATTGCGCACGCAATCGTGAGGAACCCCAGGGAGAACATTGCGCCCAGAATCAATCTGTTCTTGAGCGGTATCTGGACTTTGGCAACAAGCGGAAATGGTATAATCGTAAGGATGAGATCCGACGATACGTTCAGGACGACATTCGTCCTGAGGTGGTTAGGCATTACGGAGCATTGGATGCTGTTCGCAGGCACCGCCCAATATTGCTGGAAGGGCCGGCACCAGACAAAGAACCAGAGGACCTCCATTATGACGAAACTGAAGATGATATACACTCCCGCAATCGTCACAACGATGCGTAGCCGTAGGAGGGCTGTCATCCGCGAGTACATGATCAGAACAGAGGCTTTTAGAAGCCAGATGCAGGAGATCTGCAGCTGCTCCGCAACGACTCGTAGTTTCGACCCATATACTCTCCTTTGGAACTCCTCCGAAGACCACGTCGTGATGTCAGTTCCGGGAGCAATGAGGTTGCTATTCGTATCTTCCACGGTATGTATGACCGCAATAAGGCCCGTCAAGGTGATCTGGGGTATTTTTAGTCAGGGTCCAAGTAGATGCAAGTGTGGACGAACCATCGCTAAGATTACAAGGTAGTCATCAAGCTGAAGTCTCCACCAGGCTCCCAGAGTTAGTCGCTTTGAAATCAGCCGGGCGCTCACCACGAAGGAGCATATGGTGTACCATATGCAAGCTTCAGGCTGTAGAACAGACATAATGAAAGCAATATGTCAGGAAAGAATCGTGAAGATCCGATCATATGCTGTGCCTGGAAATGCTCATAGAGCAAGTCGAGTGCGCAATTGTCATAGCTTGAGGCGTGGTAGACTATCCTCGCCCGTCGATATTGATGCAATCTCTTGATCATGTTGGACCGAATCATGGTCATGCAGAGGTCCGTGAGTCGGGGTCGAGCCACAAAGCGCTGTCAGGCCGAAACATAGTTCTGTCGAGTGTCCAGAGATCCATGGAGTCCAAAGTTCCAACCGAGCGCCCAATAGACCATCAAAGGACCCTACTGATGGCCATGGCGATTATCAAGAGCGATCAGTCTAGAATCCCACACTACCTGGTGTACTGCGCGATAACAAGGAGTGATGCTGTGGTTTTGCGAAGTGTTGCACGGAGGAAGCGTCAAAGCACGATTCCGAGACCAGGACCCACCCAGTCCTCAAATAGGATGTCTTGTTGATCTGCAGGAAGCTCTGAGCCTTGTCCACATTTATTGAGATTGGTTTATTTCGGGACCCGGCCTGTATTTCTTGGCTGCCTGTAGTAAGTCCCGAGCCTCGTGTGATATAGAAAGGCCTCTCGTAAGAGTGCAACGACACATGCATGATCGAGACTGAGACCTCACTGAGGAAGATGCGAAGTTGAAGGAGCAGATGCTGCGATCTGATGGTCGGGTATTCATCCATGAACGATCGGGTACGGCTGGTTGGTGTCAATGCTCTGTCGGACGGCAGCAGAAAAGTGGACTGTCGGGTCGGGATGCAGTAACCCCCAGGTAAATCGTAGGCACCCGATGACCCGTCCCGCAAGCTTGTTGGATCATGGTTGGGTGTGTCGGAGGGGTGGTCGATATCGGAGGAGGAGAAAGTTGTTTGGCAGGCGAAAACGTCAAGTGCAAGCGACCCCGAGTAAGGAAGGTCCCAATCTACACTTTCCAATCCAGAACGAGACATACCATGGCCTACCCAGCCTTGCGCAGCTCTTCCAGTTGGCTCTTTTACGGCAGTCATCTGCAAATTGTACGAATTTGGCGCCATCTCGCGAGATCAAGAAGGCAGATCCCATCCGACCAATCACCGTGCATGTCGACCCTGCGCCGCAGATACGAAGTACAGCACCGCCACACACGGCTTCTGGTCAGAGGAGCCCTCTATGCCTCACTTCCGCGATGCCTTTTGCTCCTTTACGATGGGATACTCGCCTTGGCGTGCATACGTCTATCGATTACTGTATCTCGCACGTCGGCGCTCCATCCGGAAAGTTTCATTCAGCCTGCCGTTGAGCCTCTCTTAGTCAATACCTGGACCCTTCAGCTGTAATACGCCTTACGCCTATCAGACCGCAGAGATGAGGCGCGCCGTGAAATCGTCGGCCACCATTTTTAGACGACGATCATTTGCGGGCTAAGTCGTAGAGCTTCAGCGCGGAACTACTCGTCGAGCACATGAAGAGCGGACTCCACGAGGGGGCGATATGTCGTGGACATTGGACGTAGACAGTGTCGTTCCTGCGAGGAAGTGTAGCACGGAACGAGGCATGTCCAGTTCAAAGAAGAATAAATCCGCGAAGGCCTGATATAAAGACTGACGGTGTACTGGGTGTTCGAGCCTGCACACAGTTAGAATTGACACATCTTGAGCAGTCCTCTTCACGACGAGCAGTGCTATACGGCTGCCCTCTAAGACCTTTACTTGACCAAAGACATTGACTGTGTTGACAGCAATGCCTCCAGCGCGCTTCTTCCGCCGTCTTGATCGGGACCTACCCAAGCAGCGCCACGGCAACGACCCTGATCCAGACCCGGAACCACCTGCAGCACCGCCGTAGGCACTCCAGATCCACTGTGACGGAAAGTCGATTAACGAGGGACAGGGTCATCATTTTGGGTGCCAACGGTGGCGCATATGCCCAAGGGCCAGGGCCAGGAGCCGAGCTGGAGGCCGAGCCCGGGCCGCCCACGTCAGTGCCGTACGTAACACGTCAATCTTAAACACCGTCCTCGTGCCTGACGGAGCTGCGGCAAAGGTCGAACACCACCAACTGCTCTCCGGGCTCCAACAGATACAATTTCAGGGCTAAGAGGAACAAGAGTAACAAGCTCCCAGATCCCGAGCCTGAACCGAAGCCTGAGCCTATCCCAATTCCGGAACCCGCCCCACCGTAAGTCTAGCCCCTTTCTGCTAAGCGGCACGCGACCCTGCGTTCCCGTTTTCCAAACATTCACAAACCAGCTCCAACGCTAGGCAGCGAACATCCTCGGTCTAGGCATTGCTGTCTCTCCATATTGTCTGACACCCTCCTAGAGTCATCATCTTCACTCGAAAGCGCAAAGCCTCCTCGTCTCCGCCAGACACCCCTCTTCCATTTCCACCACCCATGGGTTCCAAAATCTCCAAGATCAAGGAGTCAGCCGGCGAGCACGGCAAGCTCCAACCTTCTCAAGCCAGAGCCGACAAAGAGGAAATGAAGGAGCCCAAGAACTACTACACCCACCGAAGCAAATCTCAGCGGCGCAAAGCGGGCGGCAACGACGTCTCTGCAACCGGAAGCGGCGGCGGGCTCCAGTAACTGCGGCAACGAACACACGATACACGATACACGATACTTCATTCACCACGATACATGATTTTTGGGATAGATCTCTGGTTGCGGAATTACTCTCATCGGTAGCGGCACTTTGCTGGAGTCAAAGCGGCATGGAAGGAGCATCATGAGCGCGCACACCTGGTCCTCCAATAAAATGATGTTTTCTCCCCATTCTTCTTTGTCATTCTGTCTATATCTTCCTGTAGTACTGTCTAATTTTCTTCTGGAACCCATGCCCTCTAGCGTTTCCCATAGCCTGCCTCTCATTCTCGATTCCCTATCAATCAAACCTCACTTTCTCCCCTCTTGAAAGATCCGGGGAACTGTCTCACGGTCTCCAACATTCACAGACTGAACTTCTCGCTGGTTGAAAATGATTGACTCGAATGAAATTTTCCTCCAATAGTCGCAGTGACGGTGGTTCCTCGCCGAGCGCTTCATGGCCCATCCAGGAAGTTACGGGCAGGTGACACCCAACCCAACCCATCACTCCCCTGACGCTCTGTTCAGTCCTCTTCCTTATCTGATGTACTGAGCGATGTCTGTTCCCGTTTTCAATGTACCATTCTTCTCACTCGACGCCAGCTCATCGCCTTCCGCAAAGCGCCTTGTAATATCCAGGCTCATAAGCCCCAAAAATAACCGCCGCCAACCAGCATTGTATACCCACCACAATCTTTCCGCTGATATCCCGCGCGTATACGCCAATCAACCACCCGGCATTCGTCCACCATCGCACATACCACGCCAAGCCAGAAAGAACAGGCGCCACATTCTGGTACCACCGCCCGGGGAACAACGTAGTCGTCCAGTATGCCCAGTCCGCCGGGCCCTCTTGACACCTCCAAACGTCAATGCCGGGGACCAGACGGCACACCGAGGGTCGGACAGCCGCGAACACCAGCACGAAGAGCGCGTACTGGTGCAAGGCCCACAGGATGGAGGGCCAGAGATCGGCTTTCAGATCCAGGTACAGCAGCTCCAGGGCTTCGGACCAGGACCGCGTTGGGAGGAGGAAGGATGGCGTGGGGTCGTGTTCTGAGGGCTGCGTTAGGGGCAGGTAGGTCGTCCAATTTAGAAAGGTGGGGAATGGCAAGGTGTAGTTGGCGTTGTAGAGGGGTGCGTATGAGTCGTCCATGCTTGGGCCCGATGGCTCGAAGGGATTGGAGAGGGAGCGGAATGGGCCGAGGGCTGAGAGGGCTGTGGTTTGTGTCAGTGCGTGTACAAAAAGAGCTGGTGGAGTGAGGGCGTGAGGGGTGCGTGGGAGGAATGCAAACCGTGCTTGCACTTGCGACACAAGCAAAAGCCCGTCTCATCGCTCGAACAAGCGCAGCACGACGCGAAAGCTCGACTTACAACTCATTCGCCGAAACAAGCCCTCGTCTTCCTTCGCACTGAAACTCCGTCGCTGGCGAACCTCCATTCTCTCGCGGCCAGTTGAGCTACTCTTTGCGTTCGGTCCCAGACCTCGAGAAGAGTTCCACTGGACGTCCGAACCAACGTCAATACCCCCATCTTCAATATACTCCCGTCCATCATCCCCATACACCTCATCATCCTCCTCAGAAAACCTGACATTCTTACGCTGTTTCCTCTCCGTCTTGCCTTGCGCCCTCTTCTTCCCGAGAAGTCCCAATCGATGCAGAATCTCAACCCCCCAGAACAGCGGCCACAAGATCATGAAAAGAAACCAGGCCTGATCGATGTCCTTCGAAAGGCCCCTTGTCAATAGCCCCCACACGATGCTGGACGGGATCTGCAACCTCAGCGGCACGACTTTGTAGTGCACGGACAGCACGCTCGGTCGCTCGAGCGCGACCACGTTGAGGAGCGACCACGCGCGTAAGGGGGATTTGAACATCTCGGCGAACGCGAGCCCGATGAAAACTAGACATGCGACGAGCGGCGCGCTGGACGGATCTTGTTGCGGGTACAGCGGGCGCGGGGCCAGCTTGTCGATCAGGCGGTTGAGGAATGGGAGGCGCCAGAGGACGATGAGGGGCGCTGCGTAGAGAAAGGCTTTGCCATAGTTTTCTTTGAGAGCCTGGTTGTCTTCTGGAGCCGGGAGGTGGGTCAAAGCGACGCGGGCGAGGTAGTAGTGGAGAAAGTATTTGAAGATGTTCTGGTGCGTTGTTAGTCGGGTTTGCGCAATTTGGCTGTCGCTGTGGTTGGGGAGAGAGGAGGTGTGAGGGATCTTACCAGCTGGAACTGTCGCACCGCTCGTCGAACCGATGTGATAAAGCGGAGGATGAATTTGAACACCCGCGATACAAATCCTTCGTACTCGGCTTCATGCTCAAAGTCGTATTCGTCGTCGAAATCATTGTAGTTCCGATACTCGTTCCCGTATCCGTAGTCCTGCGCCCGCTGGCGTTTGGAGCGGTATGCTGAGCGGTTGGCCATGAGCGCTGTCTGTTCGGTTCGAGAAGCGTGGAGTTGGTTCGGCCGTGGTTGAGACAAGAGCGTGGGGGTTTAAGACAAGAAAGTGTTCTAAGACTTGCGGTTTGGGCATGTTTGTGGGGGTGCGAAGCTGTCAAAGGGATGTGGGTTTGCGGTTTGTTCGTCGCCGGATTCGGGAGGGTAATTGTGGACGGATTTGGTTGGGCTGGTTTGGAGGCGAACAAAGCGCTAGAGTGGATGGGCCCCTGGAATGCTTACGAAGCGAATAGGCGTTGTGGGAAGGATGAATCTGCTGGAGTTGTGTAGTGCGGGGTGTGGTGCGGTGCGCTGGAGGCTGGGTCCTCAAGTTCGTTTCCGAAGGCCCGGTCATTGGTGTCCTCATTCCTCCAGGACTCTTCTTCTTTCCTATGGCTTTCTGATTCTGGATGAATGTTGACTGCGCTGACAAGATATAGCTGTACTGGTGATGCGGTTCGGGTTCTCGCATTGTTGATCTCGGCAAGCTGTGAGTTGCGTCTCTGTTCTTCTCCTCTCTTTCATGCTGACTGCATTTTGGAAATTTCGATCAGAGTAATTGACCTCTCTCTCATGTGGCGTTCATGACCTCTGGCACGATCGATTGTGAAAGTTCTGAGTGTTCTCTCGGTCACCCAGCTTCCATCTAAGTTGTCTCTCTGGGGTCTTCTCGAAGGTGTGTTGATGCTGATTGTTCTGACAAGCTTCCTCGGGCATTCGTGGTTCTGGTACGATGGCTGGGTTACAACAGACTTCCGGAGACTCGTATGTCATATCTCTGTCTTCGTCGTTTGTTTTGTCTGCGCTCTTCTCGATGAACGTTGGCTGTCTTTAGACGGTGCTTGATTCATGATCCAGATGATCCTCGATCTCTCTGGTGCTGTTGAGTTTTCTGTTCTGATCGATCCGGCGAATGGTGAGTCGTCTCTCCGGCGACTTCTATAATCTTCTTTGGTTCTGTTCCTCTCAAATGTGATTGTTGGTTTTGTTGACGATGTATCTCGCAGGTTGTGATGTTCTACGAGGCTTCGCTGGGTTCCGCTCTGTTTTCTTCCCAGCCATCGGTCTTTGATGTATCTTGCGGTCGCAATTCGGCGAGTGCTGGTCGTGTTCGTGCTCGAGTGGATGATCCAACCAGAATTCGCAACCGCGTGCGTCTCTTACTTTTAGTTCACCTCTTTCGAGGCTTAACAGGTGACACTGCGTGAAAGTGCAAGAGTCCGACTTCAGCCACCCTTCCTCCCCTTACTTTGTCAGAACCTAACCGGCTACACGCCTCTCACACGGCTCGGACACCCCGTGTGTCCTGGGTGCTCTTCTGGAGTTGCACCGTTATGCCGGACTTGCCTCCCTGAGGTCTTTGTATGTGCGGATCCGAAGAGAGAAAGATGTCGAGAAAGAGAGAAGCCGAAGGAGGACGTCAACGGCAGAGAAGAGATGTCGAAAAGAGAGAAGAGATCTCATTCCTCGTATCGGTATCCCACCCTCGCCCGGGTGCCTAGCGGCCGCTTGTAGTCCAGTCTGGTCTTGCTGCAACGACGACGCACGTAGTCGTCCCAGTTCTGGAGGATTGGCACCTCCGGCCCATATTGCATCCCGGTGGGATCGAAGACATAGCTGGGACCCTCGTGCATCTCCACCTGGAATACAGCGTGGTACCAGAACGCCTTGTCATCCTGCCGGTACGTGCTATACAGGATCTCCCAGACGTTTCGGACTGGTGAGTCGGCGGCTACAAACGGATGGTCAGAAGATGATGGTAATCGGATCTACGGTAAACACTTACGGGCCAGAAACTTCTCGCGGATCACGGGCGGCAACAGCTGCTGGCTGAGCTCACACGCTTGGGTCGTCAGGAGGCACCGCTCTATGCGCTCCTGTTGCCCTTGCGGTAATTGAAGATCCCCGACTGTGCGGTACTGGGTCTTCGTGCGGCGCAGATACTGCTGGAGAACCTCGCTGGTCTGCAGGCACGCCTTCTTCAGGAACTCGAACTCCGCCGATCCTTCAGCCTTGTGGACCGGGCACAACGCATCCGGATGGTACTCCCCTCCACGAACCTCCGTGCCGCAGACTGGGCACCGAGGGGTCTCGCACTTGAAGACCAGGTGCGCGCCGACCTCGATCTCCTCACCAGTGGAAGACAAGAAGGAGACGGCCTTCGCCGAGGGAGGGATGCCTTGAGCCGGGCCGTGGGTCACGTATTCCATGAAGTAGCGGAAATACTCCATGGTAGAGAAGATGCTGGGTACGAATTACTCCAGGAGCTGCACAGTGGAGAGGTCAAAAATCAAGTGTGGCCCCGCGTTACATCAATTTCACCCTGAGCAACGGACTGGGCCCGTGCTCAGGCATAACAAGCGGACTAGCGGTAGCACATTATCGGGAGGAACGTTGAGTTGCTCGTAGAAAGAACATACTACGTACAGCCTCACAAAGGACAGCTTAGCCCCCTATACCGAGCTCACTGAAGCCTATTGAAGCAGATGCAATAGATGCCACGCCGCAGGGTGGTCAGAAATATATCAAGGAGCCATATCCTGCCAGCAGACATTGACCATTGAACAATTTCATGTTTATTATTGCAGAAGCTTATACATTGACTCTATGATCCATCCCCATATCTACGACACTGGCTCTAAATACTATCCAGGAGGCAAACAATGCTGCGAGGAGTGTATGGATACACCTTCAATTTGATTTACTTTTGATTCTTTGCGTGAAATTGCTGTATTACCCAAAAACTGTGACTGATATTCGAGTCCGATGCAGTGATGTTTAGATCACATGATCAGCAATCTACGCTAGCGATCTGGTGGCTTGGACAAAGGGCTAGACCAAGACCCATCTCGCTAATCAGAGACCCACTTGCACCTTTTTAGTGTAACGATCCAGGAACCAGGCCCGCGCCTTTCGTCATAGATCTTTCCGATCGCGACGCGCTGGTGTTCTTCGCGTCTCTCTTCTCCTTTCTCTTACCCTCCACCTCCCAAGCTGGAATTTCCCGTTCTTACGAACTGCATGGTTCGAAGAGGAGGTGAACAAGTACTATCGTCGAGCAACGAAACACAGAAACACTCCTAGTAAGTTCTCCGGATCTCTAAGATGCCTTTTTCCTACGGACTATTCACGCTGCACGTCAGAAGCTGAGAAAATACGGCAGACCTTGAAAGCTTGTCGATGTGATTGGAATCGATAAATTCGGTCCATCAACGCATGAACGTTTCTGCAATCCTTCTTTGCAACCACCAATCAAGTCTCTCCGAACGACACCGCGGACGAAAAGGAAGACTGGGAGACGATCGATAACAACAATTCCAGTCCAGCTTGTTCTATTGCCACGCATATCGGTACCTGGGTGGATCACCGTCCAAGAAGTCGTTTTCCAAGTACCTGGCTCCTTGGCTAATCGATTGAACACCTAAGCGCGGGCCATTGCGCAAGTCGAATCGAAGACAGGGCAAAATTCAAAACGGACATCGGGTTTCTAGTTATCCAGCCATCAATACGAGACCGTTGCGTGCCAGACCAGACTGAGGCCTGGAAAGCTGCATCTGTGACAGGACCCACGACGCTCCGAAAGTTAAAACCACGTACAAAGCGTATCAACACGACGCGCAGGACACTCGATTACAACGGACGTGCTGGCCCCGAGCCGGAGCAGACACTCCCTGCTTCGACTGATTAACTACCGCTGCGCTGCAGTTCCTCCAATCTCCCTGCGCAGATTAAACCATACCGCACAACTCTCCACAATGCCTCCGAAGCGCAAACTCCGATCCTCCATTCCCTCGAATGCCGCCTCCGCCATCGCCTACACCGACCAGGCCGGCGCCTCTCCGAACAAGCGCTCGCGCATCTCCAAACCCGCCCCAAAAGCCTTTACAAAGGGAGACGACCCCATCAAAGATTCAGACGCCGACGCACGCGTAGCAACAGGTCGAGGTTTCCAAGATGACGAGCCACAATTCGATCATTCGCGCCCTGAAGAGCGTGCGGGGATCGTAGATCGCAGATACTACCCTGCCGAGATGAGCAACGAACGGTGCGGCATGTACAGTTTGGAAGAAATCCCGCGCCCGATGGAAGTTCTTGATGCCGTGTTGGAGGAGACCAAGACCAAGAGGGAGGCGATAAGACATAGCAAGGAGGGTGAAGCGGTTATACATTACTTCAAGCGGGATCTCAGGGTTCGCGACAATACTGGACTGAGTTTGGCGAGCGCCACGGCGCAGAAAAAAGGGGTAGGCGTGATTGGAGTTTGGATCATGAGTCCGCGGGATTGGGAGGCGCATCTTGTGAGTCCTGCGAAATGCGATTTCGAGCTGAGGAGCTTGGAGGTACTGAAGAAAGAACTGGCCCATCTTGACATCCCGCTTCACATCGAGGTCGTAGAGAACAGGAAGAACGTACCGAAAGCACTAGTTGCACTAGCAGAGAAGTGGGGCGTCAAAGATGTTTTCTGCAATCTGGAATACGAAATCGATGAGCTGAGACGAGAGGAGAAGCTGGTCAAGATGATGCTGGACAAAGGGATTGGATTCTATCCACAGCATGACGACTGTGTTGTCAAACCGGGCAGTCTCCATACCGGAAGTGGAAAACAGTATGCCGTTTACAGTCCTTGGTTTCGAGCATGGTTGAGCTATGTACATGCACATCCAGAAGTGCTGCAAGAGCGACCAATGCCCGAGAGAAACCCTGCTGGGTTCCGAGATGGAAAGTTCAAGGGTCTGTTTGACTGCCCTATTCCGACAGCTTCTGAGTCGAAAGCTTTGACTACAGAAGAGAAGGACCGATTTACGCACCTCTGGCCCGCAGGCGAATTGGCAGCATTGGACCGGCTGTCGCATTTTCTGACGGAGAAGATTGGCGTCTATGTTGCGACCAGGAACTTCCCCTCCAAGAACAGTACTGGTCGTGTTAGTGTACATCACGCCGCAGGAACTCTGGCTGCGAGGACCAGTGTGCGTATGGCGAGGGATGTGAATAGTACGAAGAAGCTCGATGGCGGCAACGAAGGGATCAGAGGATGGATCAGCGAAGTTGCCTGGAGAGACTTCTACCGACACGTGCTGGTGAATTGGCCGTACATCTGGTAAGTCACAATCTGTATCTCATTTGCAATATTTGCTTTCGGTCTTCCTTACTTCAAGTTTTTGACCTCTCCGCTTATCTTAGACTTTGACATCACTAACACCGTCCCACAGCATGAACAAACCTTTCAAATACGAATACACAAACATCACCTGGGAATACTCCCCCACCAACTTCACCGCCTGGACAACCGGTCACACCGGCTACCCCATCGTCGACGCCGCCATGCGCTCCCTCAACTCAACCGCCTACATGCACAACCGTCTCCGCATGATCACCGCCTCCTTCCTCGCAAAGCACCTACTCCTCGACTGGCGCCTCGGCGAGCAGTACTTCATCAGCCACCTCATCGACGGCGACTTCGCGTCGAATTCCGGCGGATGGGGCTTCTCGTCGTCGACGGGCGTGGATCCGCAGCCGTATTTCCGCGTCTTCAATCCGTGGCTGCAGAGCGAGAAGTTTGATGCTGAGGGCGAATTCATCAGGAAGTGGGTGCCGGAGTTGGAGGATGTTGAGGGCGCTGCGGTACATAATCCGTATCAGGCCGGTGGGCAGGCGGCGCTGGTTGCGAGGAGGAATGGGTATCCCGAACCGATTGTGGAGCACAAGTTTGCGAGGGAGAGGTGCTTGGCTAGGTATAAGGCAGGGATTGGGAGGGATACTGCATAGGATGTGTAATGTGAGGGTGCGATATATGGGTTTGGTAGTTACTCGTTCCGATCTATCAATTCTTTCGTGTCGATCTATATATTATCGTCTTTGTCCTTGTTGGGAAAAATTGTGATTCTGGACATACCGCGCCTGGCCGTCAAGCAAGACACTGAATATCAATCGCCTGTCACCTTATGATACGTATTGTAAAAGTAAAGGTTATTGACACAATCAGAACAAATCTCGTTAACGTGATCACTACCATCATCATATACTAAACTTACACCAAAGACAAGTAATTCTGATCCTGCACCATCAGCGACGATGGTGGTCGCGACATGTAAAGGCCTGTCACAGCTTAAATTTGTCCCATGGAGTTCGAAGCATACATGGCATGGGCACAGCTCCATTCGATATCCGTACTATACAAGAATTCATCGCCATTGCAGGGATACTGTGTAGAGTCGGTGGTATGATGGTACGATGTGTGAGTTTGACGGTCAGTCATCTTGACTATTACATCTTTCCATCTCGGGTGTTGATTCACATACTATTGGCTACTCCGGTCGGACTGCACACTGGCGCTCGTCTTTCACTCCAAATCAGATTCGTATGAGCAATTTCCTTAATCATGGTAGCGAAAGACGGTGTTGCAGGGGGGAACGGCTTGTAGTCAGAGTGAAAGCGATTTCATACTTATCACAACAAAAATGAAAATTTTGGAGCTTGTCAGAGCAGAACCCACACACCTATCCCAATCGCCACCACTTTTGACAATCTTCCAATCCAAACTCTTCGAACCTGCTCCATCAAGATGAACACCCCCGATTGGCTCCTGAACAAGGTCCTTGTTGGGCCCCGATGCACTATTTGCGGCACCCTCATAAGCACCAGCAACTTGCAATGGGACCGTCGGTGCAACGCTTGCGAAGCTGTCACAGACGAAGACAGTTTGGTTCTCATGGACGTGGCTGAGGACCTTCGGCGTACATTCGTGGACTTTCTTGGTCGCAATCCGAACGCCTCTTCTGATTCGCATCCGAGGCTCACGGCACCACAACAGCAACGGTTGAACGGATGCCAACTGCTCACATGTCAATGTTTCGTGAGCCAAAATTTCATGAAGTCTAAGATCGAGACAGATCTGATCAAGTGTAAGCATTCTCTATCTACCTGAGTCATACTGCCCTACTAAGCCATCTGCCTCCAGCGGACCGAGTGAACGTGTTGGAAGTAAGAGAAGTTGAGGTGGGAACGGCGGTGCTAGACGACGGGATCAGATGGTCGCACCATCTCCACTTCGTGCGGATCGACGGCGATAGAACGTTCTGCCTCGATCTCACAGGCACTCAATTTGGCCCCGAATGGCCCTTACTACAACCTTGGGCCCAACTGCTGTCAAACCCAAGGATCACCGACATACTCGGAAAGTCTGCCTTCGGAAGGAGTTACGACTTCGGCTACGCGCGTCAATCGGTACCTGCCGCCTCTTCGGAATACGCCTTGACTCGAGGCATGAGTCTTTTTGGAAAGCTGCTTCGCAAACGCCCGCACTTTCCTCACTTCCCTCCTGAGCGCGACGCACAACCTTCCGAACGAACGAACTTCGAGACTGCCGCTCAGAACGCGATGGATTGGTATACGAGTAAACTTGGCGTGGATGTAAGTACAACATGCGTCGAAAAAGTCCCTAAATACGGCCCCCTGAGGCCAATTCCGTAAACTAAACATCCTGCGTAGCCCGATTTCGACCGACCCTACCCTCTTGAGCCCCCACTTCTCCGCAGAAAACTGCGAGCGGCCCGATTCAGTAAATTCGTGGATCACCTCGTCGAGGAGTGCGACTCCCTTCCGCTAGTAGAGGAGGAGTGAATTCGGCTTATAAGGGCTTTAAGTTGTGCTTCGTCAAGTCTTTGTCCTTTAGTAACGTAGGTCAGGATCTATAGTTTGTTAAGTTTTGATCTGTCGTCGAGGTAAAAGTCACTACAGAACTAGACTTTACAAACTTTAGATCCTTACCTATGATACTGAGGACAAAGACTCGACGAAGAACAATCTGAAGCTGTTACAACCCAGATTCTGCTTTACTCTCTCTCTCTCTCTCTCTCTCTTGTTAGGTGTCACATAACGCCCTTGGACGCACCGACAACACCCCTACCCCATCTAAACCCGCACCCACGGATCCTCACCCACGACACCAAAGAACAAAGACACAACGAACAACAATTTCAAGCTCTTACGAGGAAAATTCTACTCTCTCTCTAAACCCTCATCTCCACCTCAACCGGCAACGGCATCTCCAACTTCGAATCCGACGGCCTGATCTGAATCGAGCTATTCTTACTCACAAGCGACCTCTCATCCCCCTTCTCCTTGAGCCCAAACTCAGTTTTCAACTCCGTCCGTAGGGGAACATGTCTCTCAACAAACACCAACAAAAACGCCAAACCGCTCACCGCAATACACGCATACCACGTCGCCCGCAGCGCCTTCACATAGACGCCCAAGACCTCACCACGCACCTGCGCCGACGCTGAAGCGGCAACGTGCTGGCTAGCGAGCGCGTATGCACCACCGTTCGCGAGTTCGGAACGTAGTGCTACATCCGATTCCGGCAGCGCAGCCATGATAGCCGGCAGGACCGCACTAAACGTCGGTCCACACGCAATCGTCGCGATGACCTGGAACGACGCCCACAGCGCCGGACCCGAGTCCTGATCCAGCAGCGTGAAGAGGCCGAAGCAGACTGCCATGCCGCCGAAACTGAACCAATGCACCGGCTTGTAGTGACCTGTCTTGGTAACGATGCTTCCACCGAGGATGGCGAAGAGCAGGACGGGGATGGCGAAGGCGAGGAAGGCGATGCCGGAGGCGAGCACGGATTTGCGGAGCACGGCTTGGAAGTAGATGGGCAGGAAGTAGAGCAGGGCTTGGATGGCGACGTTGGCGAGGAAGGCGAGCAGGTAGGCGGCTGCGGAGGTGCGGTTTGCGAAGAGGCGGGTTGGGATGAGTGGGTCGTGGACGGCGCCCGAGGCTTCGAGCATGTGGAAGGCTAGCCAGGCTACGCTGCCGAGGACGATGGGGAGGATGACGCGCCAGGAGGTCCAGGGGTACTGGGTGCCGCCGGTGATGATGCCCCAGAGGAGGGAGGTCATGGCTAGGATGAATAATGCACTGCCGGCGAAATCTACGCGGCTCAGAGCGTGAAGCCAGGATGGACTTCGGACGTGGTTGAGGTGTAGACAGAGTACGACGACGGCGAGCGCTACAGCTGATACTGGGATGTTGAGCCAGAAGATCCATCGCCAGTCCCTAATTGCTAGAGCGCCCCCGATCACAGGAGCAATCGTCGTGCCGACTCCAGCAAATGCAAAGATGATGCCTAGATACTTCCCTCTTTGCCTGAGCGGTACCAGATCGCAGATGATAACATTGATGCAGACGTAAATCCCACCAGCGCCAAACCCATGGATACTGCGTCCAGAGATGAGCATTCCAGGATTCGTCGCCGCGCCAGCAATCCCACTCCCGACTGCGAAAAGCAGCACCGAGACGATCGTCAGATTGCGCCGCCCGAAGATGTTTGACATCTGCCCGAATATGGGTTGCGGTACGGAGGAGGCGAGCACAAAGCAATTCGCAATCCAGATATACTGTGACCCGCTGGCGTGGACGGCTTCTGTGATGGTAGGGAGGGCAGTGGCGACTATCGTGCTGTCCAGGGCGGATATGAATGATAGCAGGCTGAGCGCGACGAAGACTTTCCAGAAGTTCCAGGATGGCTTCCAGCGGGGGAAATTGTGCATCTCGGTTGATGCTGTGCCCTTTTCGAGTTTGGTCTCTGAGGACGTAGGGGAGGCCATGATCGATCGTTCGGCCCTGGCGCGTAGGATTCGTGTTGACTATGAGCTTTCTCTCTCTCGAAAATCTCGTGATCTGGAAATTGTGCTTCGAAGAGCACAACCTGGATTGTCTTCAACACATCTCTTTCTTAGCTGTTCTACTCAGCTGCAGCTACATCAATCCCGAACTTCTTCAATCTGCGCATGTAATCACTCCTCAATACGTCGGATGAATCGCGCGCTTCGCCGTCCTCAACTGTAACAAAACAAGTTTCGCTGAAGGAATCTTGGAGTCTTCCAGTGATGACAGGCACTGCTGAAGACAACTCTCCATGGAGGAGGGGTACGTAGTCCAAGTCCGGCGGCATGTCGTCAACCCAGAGTCAAGGCCTTTCGGATACCGACTGATTAGATCGTGTTTCATTCATTAGCGGCACCCGTACGCTCCAGTGGATCGACGTAAGCAGTCACGTGTGAAGAAGGATACGGAGCTTCCGATGATGTGATTGGTCGGACTACGTAAGACATTAGTTTCGTGGACTTGGCCGCATGGGGCGATCTTCGGAGGGTTTCATACCACGCGTTATACTTAGATGCATACCAAGCCATCCAGGCCGTATTGATCCCTATCGAACCTCATAATCATGTTAGCAAGTGGGAATAACCAGTGTGCCTTAGAGGTGGAATATGGGATAGAGAGTAACTGAACACCCGTATCGCGTCGCTACGCAACATCCTCATGATCTCAGGATTCGGACACAACGGCTATCTCCATTGTCTCAACTACCGGCCTCCTGCCCAGATCTCGCTCTACTCCTAAACTTCCCAGCTCTCCAATCCCCCTTCCCTCATGTTTCCATACCACCCCTTCACATACTCCAGCCCCACATGTGGTCCATACGGATCCTTCTCCCACTGCGGCCTCGGCGCCTTCAAACCCGTCTCTTTTTCGCAATTTTCCAACAGCATCTTCATACTACCTCCACGATCATAGTTCAGCTCCTCCGTATACCCCGTGCCCTTCCTCTCCTCTCTCATCTTCTCCCTGAGCTCCTGCGTCGCGCCTTCGTTGACGCTGAAGTCGGCGGGTCGGACAACCACGCCGTAGTTCTTGGCTGCGCCGGCTACGGTGACGAGTTTGCGGTGGACTTCCGTAGCGACGATGGATGGGGGCCGGGTGAGCGGGTCCCCGAGACCGCCGCCGCCCCAGGTTATCCATTCGAGGACGTCTCCTACTGCTGCGTTAGCCGCCCTTGATTGACAACACATAAGAAGGGCTTGAGAGAAATAAACTTACCAGGCAGGACATGTACATGGTCTTGCTTACTTTGCAGCAACTCCGTGTTTTCTTTCTCCTTGTCCGTCCCGTATGAGTGGTTCCGGTAAAGTGCTTTCTTCGATCTCGAGCCCGGACTCCCACCGTTGACGCCCCAAGGCTTGATGAGCCAGCGGTCGTCATGTATACTGACCTCTCCTTCGCTGAGAAATCTGTACAAGGTTCTTTGTGCGTTGCCGCCGCGGAAGTATCCTGCTCCACCTGAATCCGGCAGCGCCTCGTTTGCCTCAAGGATAAGTGGAAAGTAGAGCTCGATGTTCTCAGTGGGGATCGACTTGATGGCTGGGAACAGGCAGTGACAATCAGGACCATCGCCGATTGGTCTAGCGGGTACACCGCCGAATCCTATTTGGTAGAGCAGAAACCATTCGCCGTTGGGCTTGAAGCCAGAGTAGAACAGATGCGGTGAGTCTGAGAAGCCTGCTGCGCACCGATAAGCCGGGTTGCGCTGGCCAAAGAGAGCCTGCATGACGTCCATTACTCTGCCGAGAAGATGCGTACGGCATGAGAGCGCTGCAGGACGCACGGGGCGAAGAATTGTACCGGTGGGTATCTTGATATCGATCAGATCATGGAAGCCATCGTTGACGACGCAGTGCGGATCGTAGACTGCCAGCAGGTAGTACCCGATGAACATCTTGAACATAGTAATGGAAAGATAGAAGTTCATGGAGGTATTGGACTGTGGCGAAGTACCATCCCAGTCGAACACGAGCTTGTCGCCCTGCTTCTGCATCGAACAAGATATTGCATAGGGGCCAATGCCATGTCCGTCGTCGTCAATGAAATCGGTGAAGCTGGACTTTTCAGTGCCAATCTTCTCGTCGATGATAGTTTTGATAGCCGCCCGATTCTGGGCAAGGAGGTTGTCGGTAGCGGCCTCATATACCTCGAGGCCGTAGCGATCACACAATTCGCACACTCGGACCGCTGCTGTCCTGCAAGCTGCGACGAGGGCGACCAAATCGCTCTGGAACCACTCTGGCTGACGTGAGTTGCGATAGAGGAGGGACACAAGAGCTTCATTGTACACGCCCTTGTCATAGAGCTTGAGGATGGGTATCTGAAGGCCGTCTTCGAAGATCGTCGTGGCGTTGATGCTCATCGATCCCGGCACCTTGCCTTGGACGTCTGGGGTTGGTACAGGTTGTTAGCGATGGATTAATGCCGGAACTGACGACTGGCATACTCGTTGGTTGCATGCGCAAGTGCACTTGGCTATGGCATTCAGTGGTCACATACCTGTCAAATGGCCAAAGTTGGCAGCCCAGCCAATGAGCTTGTGCTGAAAGTATATTGGCAGCAGAACAATAACATCGTTAAGATGCGATACTGCGCCGTCGATCTGGTAGACGTCGTTTGTTACGAATACATCGCCTTCTTCGATAGATCCTTTCCAGCCATTCAGAAACTGTGTGATGAAGCTCCCAAACTGTCCAACCAACATCTGGCCTCTCGTGTTGGTTATAACGTTGAATTCGTCCTGCTGTTCCCGGATGGCAGGTGACATTGCGCATCTTAGCATCAATGTGTCCATTTCTCGTCGTATGGAACCCAGAGCCGAAGAGACCAGAGTAGATATGAGGGGTTGTTCCTCGATCAGTTGAGCAGCGGATTCCTTTGTATGAGTCGTCTTGGACTCTGTCTTCTTCTCTGCTGGCCAGATGAGAATGTTACCCATCGAGTCGACCTCGCCAACATAGCCCGGTAGAATGAGCGTGTTGGAGTCCATCTCAGAGATGATAGCAGGGCCCGGGATCTTGATACCAGCTTGCATGATCCGGGAGCGATCCCAGTAGGTAGCTTCAACCTTCTTGCCCTCGTACGTGATCTTCTGTTTCATCATTATGGCTTCCTCCGACGGTGTGGAGACCTTTGCCGGTTCGATGGGTTTGATGGCCACTTCTTCAGATGCATCGATCACCTTGGCTCGCATTCGCATGGTCTCTAGTTCGGCTTTCTCCAGCGAGAAACCAAATTGCTGATCGTGCATCTCTGCGAACTTGGAGCGAAGAGTGTTCAGTAGTCCCTGTGTATTCTTGAGATCGTCTTCCGTAAAGTCCACGGTCTGTTTGGAGGTATTAGTGATATGATGATCGAGATGGAACAGTTGCTGTACTCACCAAGGTCATGGCCTGGCCCTTGTATCTCATGTCAGACTGGTACAGGATATTCAAAGCAGCGTTCTCATTCGCCAACGCCTCCTTCATCGTCTTCGTGCAGCCATCCTTCAGTTCGCCAAGTGAAGCAGCAAGGTCATCAGTCGTGATGTCCGAGAAGAGCTTGATGTAGGTACATGACTGCTCGTGGGACATTTTCGTCGTCGCGTCGCCTTGAGCACATAGAATGCCCGGACTTGGAGGGACAATGACCGGCCATGATCCCAATAGTTTTCCCAATGCATTGGCGTGGAGGGGTCCGGCTCCGCCAAAAGCAACAAGGGCGAAGTCGCGAGGATCGAAGCCCTGTTCGACAGACACAAGACGGAGAGCACCGTGCATGGACTCATTGACAAGATCAATGATACCTTCGGCGGCTGCGGAGACTTCCATGCCCATTTGCTTTGCGATGGACTCCACGGCCTTGCCGGCTGCCGCGACATCAAGCTCGAACGCACCGCCAAGCAACATCGACGGAAGGTAGCCAAGCACGAGGTTGGCATCGGTGACGGTCGCGTCTTTTCCCCCCTTTCCATAGGCTGCTGGGCCAGGGTTTGCGCCGCTCGACTCCGGCCCGACACGCAGTTGTTTCGTAAAGTCGTTGTAGATGGCAATCGACCCGCCTCCGGCACCAACAGTTCGGACGTCGACAGATGGTGCTTTGACAGCCAGAGGGCCAACGTTCGTCTCTCGTCGGATGATGACATCAGATCCGGATAGAAGGGCGCAGTCGGTACTCGTCCCTCCCATGTCCAAAGTGATGAGATTCTTGAAGGGTGTGTTCTTGGCCACCAGATGAGAGACGCCCTTGACACCTCCAGCCGGGCCACTCATCAGTATATGAACAGGCAGCTCTCCAGCAAGGTCTACAGAGGTCAAGTCTCCATCTGACTTCAAGATGCGTATTGTGTCAGTGTCCGCCCAGAGCTTCTTCTGCAGGTTCTGCATGTAACGTTTGACAACCGGCTTGACGATAGCATTCGCGGTAGTGGTGACTGTCCGCTCGTACTCTTGTATCTCCGGCAGCACATCTGTTGACGTAACTACCTCGACGTCTGAACCAAACTCTGAGTGCAGGATGTCGCGGATCTTATTCTCATGCACGTTGTTGCTGAACGAGTTGAGCAGCGAGACCGAGATGGCTTCCGGCTGTTGCCTCTTCAGATCGGCCAAACTCTCTCGGAACGCCTTCTCGTCGAGCTCCTTGAACACTTCGCCGCCGATGGTGATGCGTTCCGTTGCCTCGACGGTTCGTTCCAGTGGCACAATGGGCTGGGGCTGGACAAAGTTGATCCATGCCCCGAGACCACCCGGTATCTGGCTCCTCCTCACGGTCAAGATGTCTTTGTGTCCCGCCGTGACAATGAGCCCGGCCTTTGCACCCTTGCCTTCCAGTATCGCGTTCGTGCCCGTCGTGGTGCCATGGTGGATGTACTCAAACTTGCCCTCCCAGTTGTACTTGTCCTTTAGAATCTTGCGGGCCTTCTCCACGCCTTCCTGGACGCCGATGGACTGATCGGAGGTGTTTGTAAGGACTTTGGCTCGTACGGATTGGCCGTCGGGCGTGATGACGCAGATGTCTGTGAATGTCCTAGATAAGTCGCATCAGCAATTTCCATGGTCTTTTGTAGGATAACAACAGCTTACCCTCCGACGTCGACACCGAGTCTGTAGCCAGGAGCCATCGCAGCGGTCGTGATGTGTATGATAGGGCAAGCTGTCACGCCTGTTTATGCTGGCCAGCGCCCCTCACATGCATGTCATGCAGGGCAGTTTAAGCTCCAGCTCGAGCTCCTCCCAGACGCAGAGATAGAGCTAGGCTCCATGCTTGTTCGGAAGCTACGCAGATGGCCGATACCATACCGGCCAACTGTAGCTCCTAACCCTCTGTGTGATCGCTTGCATTCTTCCGACTATCGTGATATGGTGGTGCGGGGGAGCTCAGCGTAGATAACGTCGATAGGTGAGGGGTCGATAGGCAACGCGAGGGTCGGGTATTAGCGATTGCCGACCCTTCGATCGGGAGGCATCGTCGAGTGATGGATCGCTGTGAGACAACTGCGTACGGTGGGCGGTATGAAGCTCTGTTGTAGGATCGGGTACTTGATGGCTCCGGAGGGTGTGGTAGCGCGAAAGAGGATCGCGCGAAAAGAGTGTCAAACGGACCGACTCGTAGGACACATAGGGTCCGCGCCCCTTCCAAGTCTACGAAGAACGGAACTGAACATACTCCGTGAAGGGTCGTTCGGTAGGAATTCAGGGCGTTGGGCCCAAGTAGAAGCATCCCAAATGTGTTTCGGAGGTTCTGTTCCCTCCGTCTATCTCACGTGCTCGCGCGTCGCCGGGCGGGCGTAATCCCAGGTTCATCGATCCACTCAAGCACCCCTCAAACCGACCTACCAGCTATTTGTACAGATACAACGTAGTCTATAGTCAAGAAGTAGGAGCTCTACGATTGTCATGTCTATAAACCTCTTCTAGATCCCGTTCTAGTTGAGCACGCACGTGTTCGCTTAGTCCCCGGGGCCGTACTGGTAATCTACCTACCTAGGTATATGATGATGTGCCGCTGAACAACTCCTCAGGGGGTGGTCTCAAAGCTGGCGGAAGCGCGTGAAGCACCGTTTGCCAAAAGGAAGGGCGGTCCAACAGGTTCGTGCCACCGTCAGATCCAAACCTTGCAAGATCTCCAATAAGCCTGCTCACGTAAGTTGGATGGTAACACGGACCAAACCCAATGCAGTCGATGGCGCGCAATCAAGCATCAGCACGACGGATGCGCCCGAGCCCTCGGTGCCCCTTTCTGATCCTTCGAAATATATCCTACCAGTAAGAGATGAGCGGTCAGACGTTGCGCAGCTCCAGCCGCAATCTTTGGAGCAGGGACCGTCACTCGGATGACTAGTCTCCACCGAGCACGTGACCATCGGTCCCCGAGAGGCGCCGTCAGAACTGTGAGAGTGATAATAAAATGGCGGATTTGCGCAACGCGGTGAAAGCAGCGCTGTCAGCACAGTGTCTCGTTGCTTGTCGTTCGCGGCCCCTCTACACCTCACCTTCGCTCCTGACCTCCAAGGCTGCTCGTCAATCCCCACCCAACAGCCACCGTTGCCCACTGGTAGCGCAGCATGCACGGATCAGAGAACCGCGATATGCAGTCGTCAGAGGTTTCCAACGCGTCCGAGAAACCTGCGGAGAACCTTGCGCCTCCGGGACCCGTACCGCCGGCCGTTGAGACAGAGTTGCCGCAAGGCCTCAAGCTCGCCACGATCCTGGCCTGTTTGTTCGCGACCTTCTTCATCGTTGCGCTTGACCGGACCATTGTTGGTATCGCGATCCCCGCAATCACCAATGACTTCCACTCGATTGATGACATTGGCTGGTATGGCAGCGCTTTCCTGCTCCCAGGTTGCTCCTTCATGTTGCTCTATGGGAAGCTCTATCAGGTTTATCCTGTCAAGCCGATATATCTGTACGTTCTTGACCTGAGGGTTGCCGGAGGAGTCCTTGTAATCTTGCTAACAACAATGCTTAGATCCTGCATCTTCCTTTTCGAGGTTGGCTCCGCCGTTTGCGGCTCAGCGCCCAACTCGGCGGCATTGATCGTTGGTCGAGCAATTGCAGGATTGGGACAGGCTGGCCTACTTCCTGGGACAGTAATGATACTGATCCATACCATTCCATTGGCGAAGCGACCTCTATACCAGGGCGTCTTGGGAGCAGCATTCGGTTTGGCGTCGGTAGCGGCTCCGCTACTTGGTGGTGCATTCACCGACAGGGTCTCCTGGCGCTGGTGTAAGTGTGGAAGCTCCCTTCGCTGCGAATCTTATACTCACATGTGGCGCCACAGGCTTCTATATCAACCTTCCATTTGGCGGGGTCGTCATCGTGGCTCTCTACTTCCTCCTACATATCCCTCCCATCACCCGCTACAAAGATCTTACCTTCCGCGAGCAATTCGTGCGCCTCGATCCCATCGGCACTGTGCTCTTCGTCTCTGGTGTCGTATGCCTGCTACTCGCTTTACAATGGGGAGGCGTCGAACATCCATGGAGCTCTGGACAGGTCATTGCTTGCCTAACTCTAGCAAGTGTACTCCTCGTCGCCTTTATGGTCCTCCAGCCTTTCCTGGAACCCGCCAAAGCGACTATCCCTCTTCGAGTGATCAATCAGCGCTCCATCGCAGGCGCCATCTGGTTCTCGTTCTGCCTAGGCTCGTCGATGACGGTGGTCTCGTACTATGTGGCGATTTGGTTCCAGGCCATCAAAGGACTTTCCGCTGTTGATGCGGGTATACGAATGCTCGCTATCATCCTGCCTTTGGTGTTCGGCAGCATCGGGGGTGGTATCGTGACGAACCGGATCGGATACTACACTCCTACGATAATCGCATCATCGATATTCATCGCGATCGGCACAGCTCTCCTCACGATATGGAAAGTGGATTCTTCGGCGGGTGAATGGATTGGCTTTCAGGTCATTGCTGGTCTTGGAATCGGCATGGGAACGCAGCAGCCAAACCTCTGCATGCAGACAGTTCTCTCACGACAGGACGTCGGCGTCGGCACCTCTCTTGTCTTCTTTGCGCAGACGCTCGGTGGTTCAGTGTTCTTATCTGTCGCGCAGAACGTCTTCGCTTCGGCTTTTTCGAAAGATCTCGCGAACATCCAGGGAATCGATCCAGCTGCCTTGATCAGTGCAGGAGCGACTGCTTTGCGAGGATTGGTTGAGCCCGGTCAGCTTGGCGCAGTCCTGAATGCGTACAACAGCTCGTTGGTGAACTCCTTTATTGTTGCTGCAGCTGTCGGTGGCGCATCACTCATAGGCGCGTTGACGATCGAGTGGAGGAGCATCAAGAAGGGAGAAGGACAGGGGGAGAAAAAGGAGGCGGAGGCAGAGAAGGTGGAGGGCAAGGCCGCAGAGTGAAGAGGTCTTTCGATCGAATGAGCATTACAACATTTTGGAGGCATTGAGAGGCTTCGTTGATTTTGATTAGTCGACGCAAAAGCTCTCGTAGTCCTGAAAATAGGATACAGACACTGATAAGTGTAATTCAAGGCTTTGATCAGTGTAAACCCGAGGTCCATGGGATGGATGGAAAAGATAGAAGCGTGTCACGTCATTTGGTCCCCCTAAACCGAATCGAGCGTAGCACCCGACCTCATCATCGTGGCATCGGACATCGCCTGCCCGCTGAACACTGCACTCATCCATCATCGTTTGCAATATTTCCCATGACACATGCATGCTCTGAATCAATCATGGGGGTCAATCGAAAACTAATTCTCGATAGAAGACTAATATCCAGCACGACTAAACAGCCCAGTCCCGTCTTAACAACGTCTCCCACTCATTATCCAGCTCCCAGGCGTACGCTACACGGAGCACAGTTTCCTCACTCCACCATTTTCCTACTATCTGCAAGCCTACAGGCAGCTTGACTCCTGATCCAGCGAGCGGGCCTTCTTGAATCTCCAGAAGCCCAATGGGCATCGTCAAGGCCGGATGTCCGGTCTGGTTGAACTGGCAGGTGTTACTTGTCAAACCGACCTGTTTCGCAATCTGCTCGAGCGGCGTCGCGTCCGGAGGCGAGTGTGAAGTCGCAATGTATGGCAAAGTCGGGGTGATCAGGACGTCGTAGTCCTCCAGCGTAGCGTCGTACGCGGCTCGCAGTTTTCGGGAGAGGTTCGTGGCTTTTGCAAGAAGATGCGGGAATGCTGTAGCAGCATAGGCACCGTTGAGGTATATGTTCTTTGTGCTTTTCTTGCTGTCAGCCTCGGATGTACTGCGTGCTGCAGTAACAAAGGACTCACGAGACATAGGCTTCCTCCCAATTCTCCTGCTTCATGGGGTGCATGAGCGCATTCAAGTCCCACATCTGATGGCCGCGCCTTCCGAAGGCACCGGTCGTCTTGTTGAGGTATCCGCCGACTTTGCTCACGCCCGTCCAGATGGCTGGACCTTGTTTGTGCATTGGCACGCTGACCTCTGCAACAGTCGCGCCCAGTTTCCGGAAACCTAAAGTTGGTGACAAAGTCAGCTGGACGCTCTTAAAAAGGCGCAAGCAAAGGGCAGCGAAGCGTATTGGTCGTGGCTCCAGCTGCACCGGAGACTACATACCTTCTGCGGCTCTCAAGAATGTATCTTTGACCCAGGGATCGAGCGCGGCGCCTGTGAGCGATTCAGTGACGATGCCGATGCGTATGTTACCCAGATCCTTGGGCGACTCGCGACGTTGGAGGGTTTCCGCATAATGGGGTGTATCCTGGGGTGCAGGGGCGGCGAATCCGCGGTCGTCGATGTTGTCAGATCCAGCTATAGCTTCCAGAAGCAGCGCGTTTTCCAGGACTGTTCGTGTCATTGGACCGAGGTGATCGTTGGTCGGCTCGTTCGAGCCGCACGCAGTGTAAGGTATCAGTCCAAACGTCGGCTTGAAGCCCACGATGCCACAATTGCAAGCCGGTATTCGAACGCTGCCACCCTGGTCAGCACCTATAGCCATATCGACCTCTCCCCGCGCCACGAGCACGCCACATCCAGATGAGCTTCCACCTGAGGAGTATCCTTTCGCGCGCGGATTTTCGACAATCCCGGTTGCGGCGGAATGCGAGGTCGCGCTATGGCACAAGTTCTCGCAGACAGCCTTCCCTTCTATCGTTGCCCCGGCTTCCAGAATACGAGTCACGACAGTCGCATCGACATTCTTTGGAAGCGTTAGCGGACAGTACTAGACGGTGACGATCTACCTACAGGCACATAACCTTTCACAAAAGCCGTACCCAGCAGCATTGGAACATCTTTCACGGCGATATTGTCCTTCAACACGATCGTCTTCCCTTCTAGAACACCTCTCTCCTTGCGTGGGCGCTGGTCACGAATGCGCACTTTCCAGGCCCAAGCACCATACTCATTCGCCGCCTTGTCTGGAAAATGGATGCCCTCTCTTGGGAACCTCGAGATATCAGCTTCTGGTTCGAAATCAGGGATCCTCATCAGCTCTTCGGCTGACTCGTGGAAAACTGCCAGCAGCTTTCGGTAATCTTCCTTCTCTTCATCTTTGACCGTAACCTTTAGTGAGTGGCAGACTTCATCGAATACCTCAGATGTCACAGGGTTTCCTTCCTTGGGCGTTACTGAGAAGACTGACATTGTTGTTCAGACTGCGGTCGTTGCTAAATGCAACCCTTCCAGAACAAGACGGTGCTGTTTGCTGGCCGACAGGCATCCAGCAATCTGCCCGCGACAGAGCATTCCGAACACTGAACCGACATTCCGACAGGCTGTCCAGGAGCGGAAAGTGGGAGGGCTCCTATCGATATCGCACTTGGCCGACGACTGCTAACGGCCGATAGGAGCTACCCCACTGCGGGGCGGTTGATCGACATGCTCAGCAATCAGCGCGCGCATTGGAATGGTTGCTTCCGAACGCCAAAGGTATCGGAATGCCTCTCGCTGGAAGATGGAGATACCTGCTAGGCTATCCCCCTCTTTCAGAATCCACCTCCAAAGGGACGTCCGGCTTCTTTGATCCGGTGTACTTGGAACCTCCTGGAAGCCCACACAAATCTATAATCACCAATAGAGGAAATCACTTGAGAGCGGATCCTCGGACGTGATTTCCGCACAGGCTGGCGAAGTGCATGCTCGCCTCAATTATGCCGCATGTTGAAGAAGCCATACAGCTTCCCCGAGATTTTGAAGGTACACCCTTTCCCCGAAACAAGTTGACGCTTAGCTCATTCTACCTGCAGGTTTCGGGGAGGCTGGTCATGACTGCCAGTGGCCCAATGGTGCCCGGATTGCAGTTTCATTCATTCTAAATTACGAGGAAGGTGGCGAGCGAAGCTGGTACGACGGCGACAACATCAGCGAACCCTACCTATGGGAGAAGGGCTCTAGTGGCGGCATCAAACCAGGTGGAAGATATCTCAACTCCGAGCAGGACTTTGAGTACGGAAGTAGGGTGGGATGCTGGAGGATACTCCGGCTGATGAAGGAGTTTGGATGGACCATGACCTTGTGGGCGATCGCGAAAGCGATGGAACGTAATCCCGACTTTGCGAAAGCTTGTGTCAGAGAAGGACATGAGATTGGGGCACATGGGCTGCGCTGGCTGGAATTCTGGGACTACAACCTCGAAGACGACAAAAAGTACATCAAAGAGTCTTGGGAGGCTCTGCACAAGGCAACAGGAGAGATGCCAGTCGGTTTTTACTTTGGTCGTGGGACGCCCAATACGCACGCTTTGGTGCCCATTGTTCTGAAAGAGATGGGCCAAAAGCTTCTGTACTCTTCGGAGTGCTACAACGATGAGGTCCCGTACTGGGTTGACCTACCGTGGGAAGCCAACCTGCCACTAGAGGAGCGCGAAGGCATGTTGATGGTGCCATACAACTACGACTGCAACGATGGCAAGTACGTACAATCGCCCACCCATTACCATGACCTTGATACTGATCGCAACTTCAGATTTCACATGGCGCCGGGATTCATGACCTCGGCAGGGCAGTCTTACGAATCCTATCTCAAAAGCACATTCGACATGCTCTACCGCGAGGGTGGCAAGATGATGAATATTCCAATGCACAGTCGCATAGTAGGGAAAGCTGGACGCGCAGAAGCTCTTCGGAATTTCATGAAGTACATCAGCGAGAAACCTGGGGTTTGGGTTGCTACCCGCCGAGACATTGCTCAGCATTATCGCGAGAGGTTTCCGTACAAACCGGGCAGCCGCGCTGGGGGCACTTGATCGCTTACAGTCAGCCGTTGTGACAAGGGAAAGCTGTCGGGTAGAAATCAGCCGATGAACATCGGAACAACGACGATCCGCCTATCTGCAGCAAGATGAAGCCAAAACAATTATCCTATAACTTTTCGTCAGTAATGTTCCGACACCCAAAGATTAGCCCAGACCACTCAACCGGTCCAAGCCACTGCACGTATGAGGCAGACTACCATATCCCCAAGGTCTCTCGCCGACCTCACCCGAGTCTAATTGTCCCCATTCCTAAGGTCCCCTAAAGGGAACATCCTTATCGGAACGGTCGTGCAGAGACCCCGGTCGAGATCGACGTCATGCTTCTGGGGCACGATAAGGGCGCCAATGAGAGGTGATGCCAGCACGGCCATCCGAAATGAACAAGAACATCAAGTCCTGACCCGTCGTTGTGGTTCTGTGCACCCCGAAGTCGAGGTTGCACGACTTCTTCAGCTCCAACTTCCATCCCCAAGCATCGAACCCCACGCTTCTCATCAACTTCTCCCGTGCAAGAGCATTGATCAAGTGTACCACCAAAATGTCGGAAGACAAGAAAGAGATAGAACCTGTTCCAAGAGCTAGCTTGACTGCCGGCGACGTTGAAGATGTTGTTTTCGATCCCAAGGCTGAGGATGACTTTGAGATCTTCAAGAAGACGACCGATGGAGTCCAATTCCGTCTGGTAGGATGGCCGAAAGCATCTGTCATCTTCTTGAAGGGTACGAGACTCGACGCATCATCTTATGATTAAAGCTAATACGCTCTAGTCATCTTTGCAACCGGCGTACTCAGTATCCCAACAGCTATGTTTGGACTTGGAGCAGTGGGAGGAGCTCTATCTGTGATTGGATGGGGAGCTTTGAACACCTGTGAGATCATCTTTGCATTTGACCACTTTCCAGATTGTTACTGATAGCGGTAGACTTCGCGATCGTACAGGGCAACTTCCGAAACACTCATGGCCATTGCCATTCTATCGCCGATATGGCGCAAGTCGTTGGTGGCCCGGTTCTCCGAGAAATCTGCGGCGCTCTTTTTATAATCGCCTATGTCCTGTGCAGCGGGTCCGGTATCATTGGCCTGGCGACTGGTCTTAATGCTCTTTCCGACCATGCAGCATGCACTGTATGGTGGGCTTTTCTCTCTGCCGCCGTCATTGTCGCTTGTGCTTCAGTCCGCAAATTCGAGAAGATTGGATGGCTGTGCGTGACCCCCGTCCAATATCAGTCTATGTATATGTCTGCTGACCGGGCCTAGGACTTGGGCTGGTTTCGTCTCCATCTACGTTGCCGTCTTCATCGTCGTAATCGGCGTAACGACGCGAGATCGCCCAGCAGCCGCACCTCCAACTGGCGACTACGACTTCGGCTACCATACTATTGCCTACCCATCCTTTATGGTCGGCATGACAGCTACCTGCACCATCTTCGTCTCCTCAGCCGGCACATCAGCCTTCTTGCCCGTGATCTCCGAGATGACCAATCCGCGCGACTACAACAAAGCAGTCTACGTCTGCATGGCCCTCGTGCAAGCTTCCTACCTAACCTTCTCCCTCGTCGTCTACAAGTGGTGCGGCAAGTGGGTCACAAACCCGTCCCTCGGCTCCGCAGGTCCCACGCTCAAGAAAGTCGCGTACGGCATCGGTCTCATCGGGCTCGCGGTCTCGGGCTGTCTCTACCTGCACGTCGCTGCCAAATACGTCTTCGTCCGCATCCTCCGCAACTCGCCGCATCTGCAGAAGAACTCGCTCATCCACTGGGGTACCTGGCTGACCTGCACCACCGTCCTCGGCGCCGTGGCGTTCATCCTCGCTGAGGCTATCCCCATCTTCAACTACCTCATTGCGCTGACGGGTAGTATCTGCTTTGCGCCGATCGCGATTTGTCTGCCGGGCTGGCTGTGGCTGTATGATCATTGGGAGTATAGGAATGCCGGTGCGCTGAAGATGACTATGTGGTATGCACATTGGGTGCTCATTGCGATCGGCGTGTTCACGTGTGTGGGCGGCACGTATGGCGTTGTGGAGCAGATTAAGGCGGCGTATGCGAGTGGGGCGATTGGGGGCGCGTTTAGTTGTGCGGATAATTCGAATACGCATGCGTAGGCGGGATGGTTGGAGGGTAGGAGGTAATGGGTGGAAAAGGTGTAGCGGGAGATGTTGGTGTTGGGAAGATCGGAGTGGAAGGCCGCAGAGCATGTAGTTGGCAGTATTGCATCGTACCTGGGGTGATTCTATGAGACTGTCTCGTGGGGAGTGGTAGAACAATAGAACATGCATATCTGAATAATGAGCTGCGGCTACGATCGAGATCCTCGCACGTGTCGCGCAACTATCTGACTATGCTGCTGTTGTTCGTCGACATGTGTCTACGTACTTCGCGAGAGAGCAACTCTAGGTATAAACTGCAAGTGGCTCAAACCTGGGCATAATATCGGCCTCGCCTTGACTTCGCTCTGTTTGGAGGAGCCACATTACTTTGTTGTGATCAATGAATCAGCGTATAGTGTATAGTAAGAATAAAGAATAGCTTGACTGGTCCTCAAAAAACAACCCAGTATATCTTTCAACAGTTCCTGGTGCTACCACTGTTATGTTATGGACCCTGTTGCTGTGGCTATTACCATGGTTCTATAATAGGCCCAGAAACTAGAGACTTTGATTCGAGAGATCTGCGAATCGAAGGTGTTCGTTCAGTCTTCGTTCTATGTGTGTCGTTGGTGATCAATACACACTCAGACACACCTAACCATTGTATCCATCGTAGCCATCGCGTCCAAAACAAACAAACCCCGTCATCTCATTTCACCTATAGAATCCACGCGTGTAGTGCCCTCTCCTTGCTTGTGTACTGCTCCCAGGTTGCCACGTTGCAGCCTCATTCACTCTACCCTGCCCCGTCCCACCTGACCCCTCCTCGTTTCACCCACCCGCCCACATAACGCCCTATATTAATAATAGAACGCCGCAGATCTTTCGCTCTCACCCACAGGTGGCGTGTCATCCACTTGTGGGTGGGAGTACCCTCTAGTGCACTTGGCTAACAGTTGTGTAGATTTCCGGATTCGGTTCACAAATGACTTCGGTCTAATTATCTTTTTTGCAGTTTTTATAGGCAGAGGAGGGATGGGGTGGGGTGCTAGGGGGGGAGCGGGTTCGAGTTAGTTTGTTGGGGGGGCTTGGGGAGGAATGGGGGGTTCTTTTTTGCGTGGGTAGGACGGGTTGGAGTGAATAGAGGTGCTCGAGACGACGCTAAGGCTGCAGAGAGCAGGATAGTGCAATATAGGTCTCTTTAATGTATGGGAGGCATTAAATGATAGTCAGGCCCAGCGTGTATGAGTATCTTTGGAATACAATTCTGTTTGATTGCTTCAAATGCCTATCTTCACTGACTTACAACGGTGGTGGGCACCCACCTGACTACCAAACAAGCAGATAAGGCATCAACTCATGGGAATGACGGCCATATACTTGAATACCCTTGCCGAACGCCGTTATATATTGTATGGGCATCATTGTAGGGTATAATGAAGGTCGATTAAGCCTTATGGACTCGGGCTGAACATTGGTGTGAGTATTACTGAGTAGGACTAGCTTCCTCGCACATGAGTTGTGCTGAAGAGCACCACACTTATAGGCCGAACGAATGAGGAAAGACAAACACAAATGTAACATAGTACGCTGTTTCGAGTTGTTATATAGGCAGATTTCGAAGATCCGAGGAAGTCACATTTCTTCCCTGCATACTTCCACGTCTCGTAACACTTCACTGCCTCATTGTCCCTCTGCAATCCTATGTTATCTACACAGCCCACTTACGCATGAACCGCCTCAACAATAACAAACGTAGCCCTCTCAGCCCACCTATCCCAATACCCCTCACCCCTCTTCTCCCCCTCTCTCTCACCCCCATTCTCGTCCGGCAGGACTGGCACTTTCCACTCCAGCCTGACCCCCGCCTCCTTTGCAGCCCTCTCATAAACCCCCCTCTCAAACTGATAAACCTCGAACCGTATCTCGAACTGCGTATGCGCCACCACCCGCGCCTTAATCCCCAGCCTCTCTCCGTTCTCCGGATCCACATAATCACCCTCCACAATCTCGACATCCACGCCATAGAAGTCCGTCTTCGGCTCCGTCATCCGCGGGTCCAGCACGTTCGTCGTGATGCCTACGAAGCGCCCGCCGGGCGCTAGGTTGGATGCTATGACGCGGAACATGGATGTCAGTTGGGACAGCGAGGCCGCGTAGTTGAGGAACCAGCCTGCGAAGATGACGTCGTAGGGGTGTGGTTGCGGGGGAAGCGGCTTCGAGCAGTCGGCGACTGCGAAGGAGAGGGTTGGGTACTCGGAGGGCGGGTAGGTGGATTGCGCGCCGGCGATCATGGCGGGGGAGATGTCGTAGCCGGTTACGGAGGTTGCGCCCAGTGTGGAGAGGAGGTGCGTGTAGCGGCCTGTGCCGCAGGCGAGGTCTGAGGGCGTTAGCTGTGTATGAGACAAGACGAGACTAGACTAGACATCGGGAGTGGATGCTGTAGAGAGGAATGTCACGTGCATGGCGGGTGATGATTGCCAGGTATCCATTTCTGCCCATTTGGGCATGGAAGAGCTGAGAGGTCATGAGACGTACCAAGACACCGAGCGCCTTTGATATTCCCCAAAGCAGCAAGGACCGATGGCTTCTCAGGAAGGACTGCGGGCAGGTCGTGCATGGAGTTGTACTTGATGCCAATGCTGTCGTACTGCGTGGTCTGGCTAGCTGAGGCCGTTCCTGTTCGATTTCCGGAAGCCATCGTGGACGCGGGTGCTACAGGGGACTGGACTGTTTCTCTGGATTGACGTGGTTTACGGAGGAATTGAGGTCGGTGGATGCCGTCCATGGCATCGAAGCGAGAAGTGGGACGGCGCGGATGGCGAATGGGAGGCATGTTCGCGTGCAGCCGTGGGCCACTATGGCGTGGAACTAGGCCTATACAAGGTTAGCTGGAAGCGGTAACAGACACACGGTGGGTGAAGGCATACCGCGTGCCAAGGTGGTTTTCTAAGAGAGTCGTAGCGGATGTGTCAAGTCTACTCTAAACAGCTGGCTCAGGCCGGTCTTGGCGGTGATAACAATGTGAAAGTCCGGTGCACATGAGTCCCGCTCCATTGACGCCAACATTGTTCACATCGGGTTACTCTATTCTATCATCAAAAGCAATGGATCTGAGCCTTGCTGAATGTGCCATAACCCATCGAACCCATTCGAATTCCCAGAGACTGTGGCATTGTTGCGATATATGACCAGTTTCTAGACCTTCTCTGCGAATTCGATCCGCTTAGCCTCTTCTGCATCTTTCGAGATAGAACCCCGCGCCTCATTCGCAATGCTTCCCTCCTCAACGTCCTTCTCAACACGGGCAATAGGTGGTCCAACAGTTTCAAACTTGCGACCACGCTTCTCTGGGCCGAACGCAGTGGTTACGGCAATTCCCGTTGCGATGATCTAAAGAATCGGTTACAAGGTCAGTAATTATTCTTGAGGGGGGATAAGAAGATAGGTGCCCTTAGCAAGCTTGTTGAAACGCTACCCAGGTCGCGTTTCACACATCCAAGCCAAGATGCACCTTGTAGTAGAGAATTTCGTACAGCCGTCGCAATTCCCATGGTCGGTCCATAAGCGGGAGCCATTTCTCCTAGGCTCGTACGGACGAGGTGACTCTCGGCGATGGCGTTCACGATCTGCGCAGAGGGTGAGGAGATCATGTTGCCGATCTGGTACGTGAGACCTGGGAAACTCGATCGGAAGGCTGGTGGGGAGAGCTCGTTCAGATGAATTGGAATTACGCCCCTAGAAGTGCTCGTCAGAGAGGCATATGATAAGAGGGTGCGAATGCTTACCATGCACCTTGTACGAAGAATTGAATGAAGAATCCGGACGCCGAAAGACTACGCTCGCCCTCTGGCAAGATCCAGGCTGGAATCATACATGCCGACAGAATAGCGGACACGATGATGGCGCGGCGGCGACCAACGAACTGGGACAGATAGCCAATGATGGTACCGCCAACACAAGCGCCGGTCTTCATGAGGATGGAAGCCCGCGTCGCCGGGGCATTTTCCAAGTGCTTCTGCGTGAGCATAAAGGTGGTATAGCTGTCTTGACTTGTATGAGAATAGTAATTGAACTGGACTTGTCAGCGCCATATTGCAAATTAGTTACCACAAATTACCCATGTCATCAAGATGATACAGTATATGCACAACTTCCATTCTTGGCGAAGCATATGCTTCGTCTCTTGCCAGAAGACGCTGGGAGCCTTGGCTTGCTTGCCGGCCTTTCTAGCTTCGATGAATTGCTTCGACTCTGGAAAAGGGATACGAGCAAGTCCAACGGCGATGGATAGGCCAGCGCCAATCCAGAAAACTGTCTTCCAGCTATTGGTCGACCCTCCAACTCCCAAGTTTGCGCAGGCTGCGATTACATAACCAAATGAGTAACCCTGCTGAAGAATGCCGCTCATGAGACCTCGCGCGTTGACCCTGCTTTTGGTTAAATTGGCCTCGAGTAGAGATGTCGGGCAGGCTTACGGGCAATTCTCTAGAGCCATGGCAATCGCATTGCCGTACACCCCGCCCATGAAGAGACCAAACAAGCTGCGAACGGCAAGGAATTGTTGGAACGTAGCACAGTAGATGGTCGCAACCTGCAAGAGTCCAAGAACAAGCATATTGACGACCATGGGCCATTTTCGACCAAACTTATCTCCAGCGAGACCAAAGAACGCTGCACCAACAGATCGAAGGAGCAGAGTCAGGGTAATGGCTGTCGTGATGTCGGTGTTGGTCCGATGGTAGTATTTGGCAAGCTTAGTTGTCTGAATGGAGAGCGCATGGAAGTCGAAGGCATCCGCAGTCCAGGCGCAGAAACCGACTATGAAAAAGAGCCAGTCTTTGGCGCCGAGTTGAGCCAACAGGCTGAACGGGTTCTTCAATGGCTCGGGTGACTGCCATTCTGTGTAGGTCTCGCCAAAGTCGTTGGTAACTACCACTCTTTGCTTCCATTTGAACAGATCTGCCCAAGCTTGCTTTGCAGTGGGGATGATACCCTTAGCAAGAGGGTCGGCCGGCTCGTTGGTGGTCGCCATTGTGATATTCCAAGCATATGCTCACGAATTGGAGAAGTGCAAGTACACTCAATGATATCGCCGCAACACTTCGTAGCAGACGATGAAGATGGCCAGGAAAGTCTACGCCCCGGGACCACACGGTGCTTTATACCTGGCGAGCGGTAATAGTGTTTGCGGGGTTCGATCCTAGTCGGTGACCCTGTCGCGGGCTTTGACGAGATCATCTGTCCCGTTAGACTGGCGATGTTACGAGCCAAGGTACAGCCAAGCGACCGGGAGAAGGAGGTGGTGCGCTGATGCATGCGCGCTGCGACCATCCTGGTGGAGCCAAGCCATCTAAGTTTGCGGATGTACTGAGTTTGGAAACGCACAAATCGAAGAATGGAACGAGCAGAATGCTGCGTCTGACGGGGATCTCATCCGATAGCGTGAGGAGATTGAAATGCCGCATGGTAGCTTGTGATCGACCCAAGAGCGTGCTCTGGGGCGACGTCACGGGACAGAGGAGACCCGCAGCCCTGGAGAGTGGTGGTACAGAGACAGTTTGCGTAATTAACTCGACCTAGAGCCTCCACCATACTTCAATCGTTCCCGTAGTCGTCTCTCCGTCCATATTTTGACGACCTCGCGTGCTTCAATCGAAGAAGCAAACGCCGACAACGCTTGCCGCTGTCTTGGCCGGCAACTTGGCGCCTCGCCCCGCCTTCCTCAGGCGCTTGGATGCACCGAAGCTTTCTGCTCTATCCTTGTGTGCCCAGAGTACGTTGGAACAGGTCGTAGGACGGCCAAGGCAAACAAGCTGTGCGGCGTGCTGGGCAAAGTACATCGTCGTCAGCCGAGCGTCCTGAGTGGCTTCTTTTGATCGTCATCGATGTGAGGGAGTTATCCATTGATGCAGTCGAAGTTGCCAGACATTTGGGACAGGCGGTGAAGATGCTCAACAGAGGTGGGTTCAGAGGAGATGCGCTATCATCGGTATGGACGTAAGGTGTAGGTTCGACCAGAGGGCGTGTGCAAGTTGCTGGGCTGTGGGTCGCATTTCATGCTGGGTAGGACAACTATCAACCCTGGTGGCTAGGCGGCATAACAGAATTGGCAACAGACTCCTCGTTGGTGACATGACGCTGACCGGGAAAGCTCAGGTGATGCGAAGGGAGGAATCGACATTGCGTTCGTGGTGTTGACGGCCTGCGGGACGTGGATACGAGGTACCCACTGCAAAAGCGGGGATGCCGCCGGTCCACCAGCCCCTCAACGCGCCCATTCACAACCCCCATCCACCTTTCTGCAGCTTCATCTCCATCAATTGTTCCTATGACTGACTGCTCTGCACGAAGCGTCTTTGACTTCCCGGGAACGATGCTGTAGATCACCAGAAGACCCTGACAGTGCCTGGCTGCATGACTCGCGTCCACCTGACCACCGTTCCTGCGTCATCATCGCTGACAGCAGCCCAGAACAATAGCGAAGGACAAAACAATCGAGATGCCCAGCATCGCGCTCCAGACCGCTCCAACGATGGCTGTTTCGTGTGGAAAGATGCCATGATTCCTTATCAGTTCCCGCGCACGCAGCCCACGCTTCCCCAGATCGACCCCAGGATGGCGTTGAATGCGCCCTCGTTATTGGTCCCTCTGCTCAATTAGCCTGCACATCTATCTAAGCGCGGTCGCTATCTGCATCGTAAAATGCCATCAACGTCATAATCCATGGCTTGCTGTTGCAGCTACAAAACTCGGCCTCGACCAGCTGTTGGTTGCAGAGTTGGTATCTGGACACCTCAATCGCACCGACTCCCATACAAAATTCATAGCTATCGTACCTGCGGTTGTACGCAGTTGAGCCCAATTCCCCGATTATCCAGAGCATACGGCACAGGATTTCCATCATGCACTTCCTCCCCCTGAACCTGCTCCTCCTCGCTCTCTCTATCTCGCTCTCTTCCGCCAACCCAGCGGATTCGCGAATCCCACAGCCTAAAGCATACGCCGCGGCACTTCCCGCAGCTATTCTGAATCGACGCCAGGACGTACCTACCTCATACACAACCTCGCGGTCTGCAAATACTGAGTTCGCTCCGCCTGGCTCAACTGGCACGAGCTATCTCGAGACGCAAACCACGACTCGTACCGCGAACACGCAGATAGCACCTGGTACTGTGACTACACCGGCGAGCCCCTTGGTCACGACGGATAGCAGGACCGCGAATACACAAGCTGTGGGACCGAGTACTGGAAGCACTGCAGGAGGAATGCCAGCGGTGCACACTGGTGCTGTAAGAATGGACAGGTTGATGGGTGTTGGGATCCTGGCTGTAGGAGTTGCTGGGCTAGTGTAGGACGATGATGGCAAACAAGATATCCATTTTAATAATGGCATCAAGGCGTTTGGCAGGTTCAGAACGAACTTTGACTCTGGTTCAATAGGTAGTAAAACTATCGTACGTTTCTTAAGCAGTCCTCCGAACGCGTCCTTCCTCTTCGACCAATCACCTCAAGCCGCCAGCCCCTTTCCTGCATTAGCCGTAAATCTTCCAGGCACGTTCTGCACCGTCCCAATATATTTCTTGGTCTCAATCGCGTTCAGTCTGTACTTGCGCGATCGCTTGCGGTACTTATCCGCTGCTGGAGCGGGGTGCGGGCGGTCCGTTGCCTTAAAACGGAGAATGTCTGGCGCGTCAGAATCGGTGGTGCTCGAGGGGGCCACGCTGTTGTTGAGCATGATGAGGAGGTTCTGACAGAAGGGATGTGCTATTGTCTTGAAGCCCTGGAGTGCAGTCAATGAATGTCATGTGACTTAAAGAGTGCTATCTTCGACAGAGAACGTATTCTTGAAGGGGAATTGCGGTGACGTGAGGTATTCCATTCACTCTTACCTGGGTATCGCCAGTGACCGATATTTTGGTATTCCGAGCCACTTTTGCCACGCTAGAACGACTAGCGCCTTTTTGGTGTTTAAGTGAAAGAGCCCTCACGACAATCGTTTCCTCACAACTTCACTCTCCTCTTCGTCTCCACCCTCCACATCCCCAGCATGAAGTTCTCCCTTCTACCTTCTTGGGTGGTCTTCGGCCGCCCATCGTGCGCTCGTGACAGGACCGCGGCCGTGCTCAGGACCTAGGCATGATAGCCCGCAGTCCCCTGAGACTTTCCATCGAGCAAGGTCGCGGTCCTGATCATCGATTCTATGTCACCAGCAGACTTGGGCTGCATCGAAGCCAGCTCGATAGCTCTTGTGGTCTCGTTCCTCCGCTACCTCTACACGGGGAACTACCTCACCATCGCTGAGAGCTGTCAGTGATTTGGACAACTCCGAGTCACGAGGTCCAGATCATGGTACAGTCGCCGAATCATTGATACTCCACTCGACATCGACTCCACCACCCAGAAGGAAGAAACGGGTGGTGGAGTTGATGATTATTGTGCGGGCGGACAGCGTCAGCTTGACCAGGTAGGTACTTTCCACATCGTTCGTTAGAGGATCCGAGATCTTATTTGACCAACGACAGCCAGCAGATCAAGCATGAAGCTTTCCCTTCTACCCTCTTCAGAGGTCCTAGGCCTTTGACAGCCCAAGGTGGCTACAGAGTCCCTGCAGAGCTCAGCTCGCGCACTCTCGCGGTCTTTCCGCCGAGGAGGCCGCTACCGCCGATGGTGTTGCAACCAAGGAGGGCGTCTCCGCTTTCCAGGCTCCCATTGCAGTCCTCCACGAGCTCGGCGACTACCTCGACCGGAACAAGTCCATGCTTCACGCCAAGGAGGTTCTCTCGCTCATCAACGATATGTTGCGCGACGAGCCCACAAAGGAGGTTCCTGCGATTGAGTTCCTTCCAGCATGAAGCTGTCCCTTCTACCCTCTTGAGAGGGCTTTAGCTCTCTTTTCAGAGTACATCTACATAATCATGGAATATGTCCAGCGTGGTCCCGGGGGATCTCGCGACGTTAGTCCGCGAGCAAGCCAATTCCCCGGGACGGCGCAGGCTTGCTGCGAATGAAGCTCGCCAATGCCTGCTTCGCACCAACAATCAACAAGATCGCAGCTCCCAACGTTCCCCGCAGACTTCCCTGGACTATCCACGCAATGAAGGTAAGTGCAGGCAGTGGCATACGTGTGTCGATCTACCTTCATTTCACTAACTCTAGCACAGACTTCCTAAACGAATACCCTAATGCCGACTTGGCAAGAAGCGATTGGATCCCTTCCGGGAGGATCAACATACAATAGCCACAGGTTAGGCAGCTCGAAAAGGTACTAAGGGTTATGCATATGTATGCATGGGGAGTCCACCACCATCCCCACCAATCCGCGCACTTCTCGCCCCGTTGGCTATGCCTTCGTCGCTCTCTCTACCCCTACCGAGGCCGAGTGTGCCACCCCGAAAGAAAGTCGCGCATCAGAGTCTTGTAGATCTGGAGCTACAATCTATGACGGTGGCATGGTGAGGACCGGAAAGATATATCTGAAGCTAACAAGGCTGTCAACGGGCTTCAATTCTCTCGCGGCTTCTGCACAGAAGCTAACGGAATCGACCGCCAGGAGTTTCCACGACATGTGAAGTTTTTCAAAGAGCAAGCCAAAGAGTCTACCAAGGCTATCGACAACCTGCTCGAGACCAATCGCCAGACCATCGCTCGACAAGAAGAGGACGCGGCAGCGGCCAAGAAACGTACTGCCGACGCCCTCAAAGCCGTGGATGAGTTGAAAGTCAAGGGGCCGCGTAAAGGTTCCCCGCCGCCCTTTATTACACCGAGCCATCAAGTTCTCTCCATCCTCCGGGACGTTCATGGCGAAGAAGGCTATGAACGTCCCGGGGTCATGTACAATGGCCACACTGGTAAAAAGCTACGCGCCCAAGTGTTCCTTGGCCCGACGTATCACCAGCGTCTCCGTCACATGGTCGACGACAAGATTCACGCTCGCGCTCGAGGCCCGTTACAGATTCTCACCCGCTAGCTTGTCGAAGGCCGTGCGCGAGATGGCGGTCTGCGTTCCATGGAGATGCAACGTGACTGCATGATTGCTCATGGTGCGACGGAGATCCATCTGCTCGAGATACAAGAATGCCTGAGAGGCAACATCAAGTAGGTATAAAGATACGGAGCCCGCTAAGCGCATACGAAGCTCTGGGGTCTCTGGTAAGGTCTTCAACTGCCCACGGGGCTTTACCCCTGTCTGTAACGGGACTGACGTGGTTACTAGCGGCAGGATCCACCCGGTATGATGAAGAAGAAGCCTTGAATACTCTAGACGACCGCATTCGAAACGCCGGAAGGGGGATGTTCAGTCGACGTACACTTGGAAGACAATACTGTACGTACACAGGTAAGTTGACCCTCCTGAAGTCACCTATATCCCGCCGAGCCACCATCTGATTCAAACAATTAGCATTTCTTGACTCAAGCATGAGTGGCCTTACCTGTGGGACGACACTGATGTTGCAGGCATCTCCATCAACAATATGAGCCGCGATAGGCTCATGAACCTGCTCGCGCGCAATCCTGTCGACGAGCCTAAGAAGAACAGTCAAGTCGACGCGAAGCCACGCAGACAATCCCATGCCATCCAAATGCATAAGATACAGAACGATTCTGTTTCGGACAAGTACGTCACTCCCTTCCCCCTTGATTGTATACAAGTACTGACCTCCGTAGTGAACTCAAGCAGTTCGGTGACAAGTGGATTGAGGAGTTATGGGAGGAGAAACCGGAGTTACGGAAAAAAGTCAAGTCTATCACCGAATTCGGGATGCGTGTCAAGGTTGGCGAAGAGTGGATGCCACACATCGCTTCGAAGAGCTCAGAGAAGAAGCCGTCCGGCGGTGCAGAACCAAAGGCCGATACTCGGACATCCAACCATACACTGCAGCTATCTGCTGCGATGGCAGCCACAAGCAGTTGGTGATTGAGGTACAGACTGAGTGCACCGCCAAATGCGGGAAGTGGTTCACATTGCTGTTGATCCGAACACAGATGGCGACATCTACGTCAAGTTTGACTCGAGAGGAACCGTGGTTGAATGGGTAGCGTCATGGACAAAACGCTATTGGACATATTAGGAATATGAATGGTCCGCACGACCAACGAATCAAACCCTCCAGACCCGCAATCGGGTGATCCAGCAACGGGCTTCGATCACCTCTTCCCCAACGGCTTTTCCGATGAGGATGGTGAAGCTGGCATATATCTGCGTGTGAATAAACCGCACGACCAGCGAATCGAACCCTCCAGACCCGCAATCGGGTGATCCAGCAACGGGCTTCGATCACTTCTTCCCCAACGGCTTTTCCGATGAGGATGGTGAAGCCGCCGCATTACCGCAGATATACGCCGCGATGCCGTACTTTTATCTTTTATCTAATAGATACTCTATCATTAATTTTGTAGAGTATTTTGAATGAATAACCAATAGTAAATACTTCCAATCCTTGTGACACCTCTTCCGAGGATGTGATATCCTTTGAAACGCCAATGCACCTGCGTACTATGACTTATGCCACTCGGTTAGCCTCATTATTAGCTTACAGAGCCATCTGTCAGATGTGTGTACCTGCTACCAAACACTGCTATCGAACCTCTGCCATCCCATCGGACCGAGGAGTCGCAGCGGTGATGAGAAGGAGGTATTGATCTTAGGGCAAAAGGTCTACGGTTGAGCCCTGTTAAGAAAGTATTCCATGGATCACAGGCGTCTCTTGAGGTCTTTCAACATTATTTTATAGCTGAGAAGGATCCTAACCGTACCACTCATCCCAATTCGATTGAGTGAATACAATAGATCCCGTTCATTTCCTTGATCAGCTGAAGATGTTGAGATCTAAGTTTGATTGTATCAGCTTGCTGCATTCCTTGTCAACATTTCGAACTGAGTCGAAACAGTAATGCCACTCACGAGAAGATAGATGCTAAGTGCGCTATAGTGGCCCTACTCCCACAATTGTGATAAGATGTAAATTGATCGACTGCCTTTCCTGCTGACCAGTCATCAAGTCCTCAGATGCATATCTACAAGTACGGGATGAGAGCAGGCAGACAAAGACCAGATGGGGTAAATCGAGATCTGAAATATGTTTGACGACTTTCGCCATCTCCCCGAACTCATTACTGATGCGTCGATCGAGGCTGATGAGATTAGTAGGATGAACACTGTGGACATGCTCAAAGCGGAATGTGCTTGTTTGAGACCCAGCATACATATACATGCCCTTTGAAGTATCACACTAAACAAGCAAGACGGACAGATGTGAGAGATCTACCCGAAATTATACTAGATCAAATCGCTTCCAGCAGCTATGACTTTAAGTGACACAGTCGTATGTACCACATTAGACATCGACACAAATGTGGGATGATAGATGTCGGAAGACCAAATTCATTTATAGCATTTCAAAAGGCACAATATCGTGTGGAGAGTCTTCCTGACTGCTGGCCGCTGTTTCATAGTGTGTGGAATCCTAGATTGAGTATGTGTGGAAGAGGAATGTCGCTTCGAGCCCGTAGGCAGTATGCAACAATCGGGCATTCGCTTGGGGAGGAGCAAGTATTGAATTGTAGAAAAGATGGCTTGAGGTGGCTCACAGGAAGACCCGAATCAAATTGGCACATCTTAAGGCAACTTGGGGGATGGGAAACGACACCCAAAGACCAACGACTCAACAACTGAAGCTCTTGCGAGCAAAGCACTACGCTCTCCACCCTCTCTTGGGGGACAGGAGACGATTCTATTGTACTCGAAACACCCACATGAAGGCTTGGGCGAGCAATGCAGAATGGGCCGATACTAAACACTAAGACGTGGGATAATATGCGCGCAGCTGTCTCGTGCGGAAGTCAAAGTTGCAATAGATAGTAGCTATTCTCACATGTTGCCATTGAGCACTTTCAGTGACAAGCCTCATGATGCATGGGATCGATCCGGTAGTAGTATCCTACAGGTTTCACTGCTGTAACCTAGCTTATCCGACACGTAACATTGCCAACACATTCGAATTGATTCTAAGGGCAGGCGTGGGCCTTACCGAGCGTAACGGTCACGTGCACTCCCCGACGCACACACTGCTAGCCTGCAATTTAACCCCTCGGCAACGGCAGCCTGCCCTTTTTCAAAACACTCAGCTCAATCTCTCGCGTCACTTTCGCTCCCCACAAACTCATTGTTTCTTGCCGCCTCCTCCTTCCTTGCACACCTGTCAAGATGAACCTGCAGAGACACCTCGTCTGCCAGTGGAAGATCCCTTTAACAGCGGTTCATATCTTCTTCTTCTGTGAAGCCCAGGTATTTCTCACCCCTCGCGACGCCTCGAGCGCATGAGCTGACTCGCGTCGAAGCTGATCTCCTCACATAGGCCGGCGATGTCGCCCGTGGCTATGTCCACTAACAGCATCTGAGCGTCTCGGCCGACGCCACATCGCACAACGGCGACGTCAGGAAGGTGAGTCCTATCCACGAACAGTATCGCGCAGCTCACTGAAACAATCTCTGGCAGAGCTGCTTGGCCGCGGCAGTGTCACCCGCTGCCGACAACAAGAGCGCCCCTATCGCGTCAGCGACTGGACGCATTTGTCGCCATGCCGCGGTAGCTGACATCGCCATCGACATTTACCAGGAATCAAACGACTAGCACTGTCGTCATTTGCCAATGCCGCGCACCGCGCCGTCAACAACAGGTGGAAGCGGATCAGTCCAGCGGTTCTAGCGCTAAGTCAACCACCCTCTTGTGAGTATTGCCCTTATCGTTGCGAACTTCTTACCACATACACTGGCCGGTGATTATGACGAGCGCTAGAGAGACATCTTGGGCTTACACTAACCCCGCGGGTCTTGATGAATGAGCCCCCTTGACTACACCTGATTCTGAGGCCTTCTCTTCGTCCTTTGACAGTCGCACACTCTGAATTGCCCAAGCTGACATCCATTATAGCACATCGCCGTCGCATTTTTAAGGGCGTGCTGAGATCCGATCCCCGCCTACGCTGCATCCGATATCCATGGCACGTAAGCACCCCTTTGACTCCTTGTAGATCCCTTCGCAATGATGACAGACTGCTCCTGCTCAAGAAGAGGCTTGGACAAGAGTGCAGTCGAAAGGAACATATGACATGACCCTAGGCTGCCCGCCTGAGGGACTCAAAGTTTACAGCATCGCCTACTACACCAGAGCATACCCCTGTCTGAGTCTTTACTACTTGCGTTTGCTCATCGTTTCTTTTGCGAATACATGCTGACGAGCTTTCAAGGTTGTCACTCCTGTACTATAATTACTTGAGCAGTATTGATGGTACGTATGTACTCTTTCTTGTCGATCATGGTGCTTTCTCACACACAAGCGCTTCGGCTAATGCAAACACCAGAGAACTCCGCGATCACTCAGCATTATCTGTCTCGCACCTGTGCTGCCAGCATTCGACGAGCGGCTCTCTTCGCCTACATTTGGCCACCGGTTACTCTATTGCCGTCTTCGTAAGTGATACCATTTCTCCAGCACGCAATCCCAGACATGAGGAAAAAACATTCGTTCTCGCGCTGAGAGCAACGCCCAGTATCTCAAGTTTAGTTATGTTGAAAACCCCAACCTTTCCAAGGTTGATCTGACTCTTTTCTTACTTGTTCAATATGATGCTCCTCTTCTGTTCCGTATATTTGCTAACGTATGTAACATCATCCAGAACCATTCGTCGCGATAATCCTCACCCAATGCGCGCCGGATATGCTGCGATACGCATCTCGAAGAGTCCTCGACTTCTTGCCTCTGCGACGTTGAGAGCAGCAGAGAGAGCGTGTGAGCTACCTCTTCTTCCCGAAGGGGCATCGTATCTATTGGACTCATCGTTGATGATTCCAGTTCACAATATCGCCTTCCCTTCTGGTACGTATCATCCTCTCTTCGCTTCCCTCCCCCGACCATGATGATTACTGTTGAGGAACTGAGAGTCTAGACTACTCGTCTTGACTTAAATGCCTGATAGAACCTGGTTCTGAGTCGCTCTGTCTTTGCCGTCGTACGTCGTTCAATTACATTGAATCTTGCTGATCCATTACAGTGCACTTACGCGATCCTGCTGTCTGGATTCTTTCTGGTATGTATCATTTCTGTTTATCCCGCTCACACATCAACCATGATGATCTTGTAGTGATACTGAGAATCTGGACCACCCGTCTTGACTCAATGATCAATCATTCCGGTATCTGACTCGCTTCATTCCTGTCATTGTATTAATTTTCCTTACATTGAGTCTGTGGCTGATCAATCCCAGTGCAACCTGAGTGTCGCATTACTGGATTCATCCTGGTACGTAACATCTCTCTTCTCTCTTCATTGCCTCAAACAACGATGATGACAAAACCTTGATCGGGCTGAGAGTCCGACTCGATGCTTAAAATGACCTTCTACCTAAATCTCTTCATCGCTATCATCGCACCTCGCTCCTATCGCTCGTGCCTTGCTAATTTGATCGAATGCAGTTCTAGGGCTTGTTCCCTGAGTTTATTCTGGTAAGTGGCCTCCCCTGTTTACTTCCTCCGCACGTCTATCATGATGATCTTCATTCATGCGCGAACTGAGAGTCTGGGCTTGTCTGGACTGCAAACCCTGCCTGAGAAATTCAATTCTGAGCCGTTTCGTCCGCCCCGTCGTACTGCGCTTACACTGCCTTGTATCCTGCTGACTTCGAATGCGATTCTAGTACTATGCCGTCTGCATCCTTTCTGGTACGTACAATCTCCTCTCCTATCTCTTCCACGCCTGCTATGATGAGCATTGCAACCGTAATCGCTAAGAGTCCGGCCATCTCGTCTTGGTTCCATGCTTAACGATATCTGTTCTGATTCGCTTCATCTTCACGCTGTCGTACTTTGGTTCCATCACCATGGAAGACTGCTGACCCACCGCGAGACTGTTGTAGGAGTCTACGCTGCCTGGGCCGTCGGTTGTTTTCATTTCTGGTACGTATCGATTTCCACTTTTTCGTTGCACATCAAAACAGCCTGGCAATGATGACCTTTACCGTTCTTTTGCTGAGGGTTCAGACTTCTCGTCTTCACTCAATGCGTGCGAAAATTTATTCTGAGTCGCTTCGCCTCCACCAACCTCCTCCCTTCCGCGAGCGTGAATTCTGCTGACCTCCTATGCGATTCTAGTAGCTCATGTCACCCAGAAGCCTACCTTGGCTTGTACTCTTGGTACGTATCGTTCTCCATTCTCAGCATGCTCATCCAAACAGGGCGGCAATGATGAATATAACTTCAACGGCTGAGAGAACAGAGGACAAGGACCCTGGACTTCGCGTCTGTGGGATCTCATGCCTTACTCCAAAAAACAAACGTTCTGAGCCGCTTCGCTTCCTCACTGACGCGTCCAATCTACTGTTTGGAATCCTGCTAACACGTAACACATGTAGTACACTTATCCGTTGTCACAAAGGAATCCAATTCTTCGCTTTCTTGGTATGTACAATTCTCCATTCCTTGAATGCCTACCCATACGGCCTAGCAATGATGACAAAACGAATGCCCAAGAACAGTGAGGGGACACCCTGGACCACGTGTCTGCGGGAGTCAATGCCTCGTCCAACAGACAAATGTCACTGAGCGCTTCGCTTCCCACTTCAACTGATGGCATCTGCTGGCTACACTCTGCTAACAGTTCCACCACGTGTGGTCCTATCATCCGCCACTAGTATGGGATTGCATCTCATTGATACCTTCGGTAAGTACAACATCAGTCCAAGTTCCTGAAACTTCCTCCACAACCTGGCGATGATGAACACCCAAAAACCTGACAAGAACTGAGGAGTGACACCCTGGACTTCGCGTCTGCGAGAGTCGGTGCCTCTCAAACAGACAAACGTCACTGAGCCCCATTTTTTTATCCTGAAGTGCTTCGATTAACATTTGGACTTTGCTAACGTATGAATCTTTTGTAGATCATCCATTCAATATTACCGTCGCGTCTCATAAATTCCGTAAGTACCAGTCTCCAATCTCTACAAGCCTACCCCGACAGCCTGACTATGATGACAACAATTATCAGATTCTACTGAGGAGACACCCTGGACCTTGTGTCTGCGGGAGTCGATGCCTCGTCAAGTAGGCAAACGCCACTGAACCGCTTTGCTCTTTTCAATGCGCTCTATTTGTTTATTTGGTTTCTGCTAACGTATCAATCTTGGGTAGATCACTCGCTTCACATCTTCTGTAAGTACCAGACTCCATCCTCCCTGGAAGCCCGGCAATGATGATATCAACCATCCACCTGAAAAGATCAGACACCAAGGACTTCACGTCTGAGGGAGTCAATGCCTTACCAATGAAGATTGTCACTGAGCCGCTTTCTCGTACCGCAATGCGCTTCGTTCGATCATCTGGACGTTGCTAACGTATCGACCTTGCGTAGTTCACCCACGCAGTGTCACAATATAATCACTCATCTGCTGGTACGTACAGATCTCCATTCCATCTCTTACACTACACATGCAGTCGAACACCGGGCAGGGCACGCTGTCTTCCGACGAAATCTTGATGCTCCATAGCTTGTTCAGGCAAGATCTGCACACGAAATGCTCGCAGGGCAAGAGCCATTTTGCAGTCGCTCGTGCTTCCTCGGTATCCCTGCGGCAGCCGTCGCATTCGTCGCCAGCAGTGCCGAGAAAGATGGGCCTTTCCACGTCAGTCATCCTAAATGATGGAAGAGTACGGTGAACGATGTAGAAGATGTCACTTACTGAAGCGTGACCAGCACGCGGGGTTGTGGGTTATCGGAGCGGTACCTTGAGGATGAAGAGGGGAGTGGTGTTGGAAGGAGCACAACGATGATTTTCCTGTTGTGAAGATAGATATACACTTGTGGCTACACAATGAGAACGGCGCAGACAACCACAGAACCTCGCATTGTGCATGTACAGTGGTAATGCAGATAGGATTGCAGCTTCGATAGTATGCAGAGGCCGGGACATTGTGCAGGCTTCAACGTAGGTGCCGAGCCAGGTTGGACGGCCCTGTGGCTGTGCAGAATCTAGAGACTCTGGACACAGCAAGGTGCCATCAAATCCGACTTCGAACAAGCGCTTTTCGGCAGCAGACGCAGCTCCTGCATTACCATCGGGTCTTGCCTCGGAGCAACGCCAGTGGCCGATAGGTCGTTGGCTCCGTAGTGTTGCAAAGGGTCTTTGAACACGTGTAGGTGCGCGCTCGTGTTGTGTGGAAACCGACGAAGGCAGTGATCTGTCGACTGGTACTTTCGTCGGAAGTCGTACATGGTTCGATGCTGATGGTCGATGGTCAAGACCTAGAGCCGGCAGGCCTCAAAGCCCATGCGTGTACTTCTTCTCTTCCAATTGCAATAGCTCTCCCATCCTTACTCCTTCCTCATTGTGCACACTTGCCTCGGCGAAACAGTCTTCATAATCCGGCGCTATCCTCTGGTCCACAATGTCCACATGCGGAACAGGGGGCTGCGTCACCAGCATGCGCCGCCAGTTGGCTTCTTCTCTGATGAAGCGCTGCTGCCATCTCTTTTCTGTACTGTGCAGAAGCATAGACGCCCACGTCGATGTGTAGGTGCCCGAGAATTCTTCCCACGCAAGGAGCTTGAAGTAGCCGGCAAATGCGCTAGCGAGCAGGGGGTTGGACGCGGGCTGCGAAGCCGTGATGACGGTTGGGAGGGGCAGCAAGTAGAGGGCTTGCTGTATGTGCTTCGAGCTGTTGATTACGGCATGCCAGCGCCTGCAGACGCGTTGCGCCAGGAGCAGGTCGCGCTGTGGGAGGTGGAGGAGGATCTGTTCGAGCAGTTCGACGATCTCGAGCGGTTTAGGGGTCGGCGGTCGTCGTGCTTTCGCGGCGGGTGTAGTTTTGAGCTTGTCTGCTGTCGCAGTGAGTTTGATGCGGAGGACGCGCATCAGCTTCCTTTTCATGGCGATTGGTTGGGGATGCATTGGACGTCTCGACGTTCCGTGGAGTTGGGACGGGCGAGGAATGGAACTGTGGAGAAGTTGGTGGTCCGAGCGCCGAGATCCTCCGCTACCGGTGCTAGGCCACGGTAGGAGGACCATCGTTCGGTCGGGTGCATCGAGGTTGTTTTGTAGAGACGTGAGGCCAAAGATAGAGGGCGGGGAAGAGACGTGGGGCTACGGCCATGGTCTTGGACGTACGGCTTGTCGAGTTCTCAGTGCTCCATATTCACGTTGCGTGAATACAAACCAGCTATCCCGATTTGTCAAGAGCGATGTACTGGATTACAGCATGGGTATCAAGCACAACATATCTCCCACAGGCTAAGTTCAAGTCGGCCAATGCGCACATGCTACGGACAAGTCTCACGAAGCACCGCAGTACGATGAGCTAGCATTGATCGAGTCCGCATCCGCAATGTTATCGTAATTCACGGGTATGTATCCACTGTCGAGGGCGATTGATTCAACAGAGCCTGTAAGTCCTGGCTGCGTCGCTGCCTATATGCCCCGTAGTACTCAGGATATGTCCCCTGCTTCCGTAGAGTACATTACAATTCGACCCGGATACGCTAAGACAGGGCCTGACAGGCGTGGATAGACCCCTGTCGATGACGCCACGCGCCCGCGTTACCGACCGATCTTGGGACGACAGCCCACTGTTCCACAGCAACACCTCCAGCGTGTACCCGTGAACCCAATACTGGCCACACTCCTAGTCGGATTCCAAACCTCATCTCTCTCTTCCACCCTAGAATGGCAGGGCTAGTGCTCGGCGTTTTCCTCGGTGGCGTCATTACCGCGATTCCCGTCGTCACCGGCGTCGCAGAAGGCGTCGAGTTTCAGAAGAAACAGAACGAAGAGGCCGCAAACGAAACGCGTATGATCAAATTCAACATCCTCACATCTTGCGACGCCGACGATGAGCTTGCGGACGAGGTAGACTCGGGCATTGCCATTCTTCGGCATGACAAAGTAAGGCCTCCTTCCTCCTACATAATCGCCCTTGCGTACCTCCGTCGACCCGCACGCTCGGCACGGCCCGCTGACCACTCTCCCTACTCCACATAGGTCTGGATCGTTCCTCGCGAGACCAAAGATGGCAAGAATGTTCCCGTGCCCCCAGTCGACGACATGTCTCCGCCCCTCCATGCCTTCGCTGGCTTCTACATCCAATACCCAGACGATGACCGCTTTCCGCCCGAACGGGGCCTCGTGTCCACCATCTCGGACGATCCGCCTATGCTGAACTGGATCTACTGCGACCGCACCACCTACGAACTACGCTACGGGAACCGCAGCGCCTCAATACAACACATTGTCGGACCCTGGGACTGGACCGAGGACGAATCCTGTGTCACCCTCGACGGGTTCGAAGGATTCGTTGCCGTTGACGAGAGCTCGGCGATGAGCGAAGAGGCATGGGAGCAGACGGCATGGGGCAGGGAAGGCCTGCGATGGGCAGTGTACTTTGACGTTGACGATAACGGGCTGAAGGGACGCAAGGGCAAGAAGAGTACGCTGGAGGTTGCGCTGGAGAGAAAACTACAAAGCGAAGAAGATCAACTGAAGCAGTTGGAAGACGCAAACCGCAAGATGCAGGTCAAGAGCCAGGGCAGCATGAAGTCGCAGTTCACAGCGCCGGCAGCAGACAAGAAACGGAAGAAGGTCTGGGGGCGTCAGGATTGAGATATGCACTGACTATGGAAGACGAGAGAGATGGCCAGCTAACAACGACGCCCCTTAGTTGTTGGGCTTCCGCGTGTAGAGCGAGAAGTCAACCCTCCACCACGGGTTATGATCACCCTGAGTGCCCAGTTCCTTCCACTGCTGGAGCTTCGACTCCTCGAATCCCTTCAGCATATCCAAAACAGGTGGTATGCACTCGTCGTACAAATCTACAAATCCGTCCCTATTCTCCTCCAGCTCGCGGATCGTATTACGCAGGATAGCAGCTGGTCCCCCACTCTGCCAAAGCAAATCCGCAATGATACCCAGGTTTGGCGCTCGGAGTGGGCAGAAGACCGAGACGATGAAGCTGTTTGCTGTCGCCTGTAGAAAACAATGGGGATCCGGGACGACGGTAATGGGCGGATTCAGCTCCGCAAGCAGAGCGCGGTCGAACTCAGAGTAATCTGGATCGAACACGTAGATGGGAATAGGGGAGGCGGTGCCATTGAGACCGTGCTTGCTGTACTCGGATTGGAGCCATCTAGCCACGCAGCAAACGAAAACGTGCTGGTCAAGGCGTTTGACCAGAATCGTGTTCTTGTCTTTCTCTTGGTCCACGAGGGTTCCGAGCGCGAAGCAGATGATGTTGTCGATACGGACGGCCTTCCGATTTTGGGATTGGAAATCGAACTGCGAGCGCATGACGTCTTGGACGGCTGTCCAAGCTCTATTGGACGGATGCTGCCATTTCTCTTCGAGCTCCCGTGCCAGTATTCGACCCTCCTCCATCATCCCAGGCGACAGTACTCCAGCCTTCGGATCTGGTACGGGCTCAAACCAGAATAAGGGCCCTTCCTTCTTGGCCTGATCGTACCAAGTCTGCCAGACGAGCCTTGGATACCACGGCCCGCGAGGCTTCGCATAGTGCCACTTTCCGTTCTCGCGCCACTTCCTTGTGTAGCCTTGCGAACTCGGCCACACTTTGTAGAGCACGCCGTTAAGACCCGGCGCTGGGATGTCCTCCACTTTTGCGGCCTCGCTCTCTTCCGCAGAGGCTGGGTCACCCTCGTTCTGCGGGCCGATGATGGCAGGCTTAGCTTTCGCCAACTGCGCCGCCGCTTCCTCTACTAGCTCCCGGGTGTACAGACGCCGGCCCATGGCTTCGAGTTGGCGCTTCAGTGGGTTCAGATCGGTCAGCGGGAATGGCTTCGAGGTGGCTTTGCAGATCCTCATTCGAGGAGGCCCGGGTGACGGTACGATAGATGGAGAAGGGTCGGAACCGTTCTGGAAGTCCCCTTTGGCTTGTTGCTTGCTGGAAGACATGCTGATAGGGATGGACTGGAAGATGGTGGTCTGCTCGGAAACGGTGTTCGAATACGATTTCGCGCTTAGTAAAGAGCTATGGATGTAGCGATGTAGGATAGAGGAGAGGAAGCCAGTCAAGGAATTGCTTTGGGCTGCGCAGATCAGATCGAATTTTATACGAAGGACGACAATACATGGAATGCGAGATTCACTGGAACTTCCAATGCGAATGGCTATTGTGTGACTGATGATCATTCTCGAGGTGATACAACGGAGCTCCAGTGGAATTGCTATTCACCACGGTTCTGGCAAGCTCGCTGCGTCAATGAACATGCACTCGATAAGCTGTGAAGGGCGTTCAATTGCTACTTCTCAATGTAAGCCTTTCTGATCTCTGCATCACATCACCGCAACGGTCGAACTATTTTTGATGGGAAGATCTGGACTCAGCGCTCCGGCCATGTCCACATCCTGTACACGAGCTACATGTAATCGTATCCTACAATCCCGACTCAGGAACACCGAATGCGAATAGACGACGTGTTCAGTTTCCCAGTCTCTGTCAATACCAGAACCTGGATCCCCATACGTGGACATCGTATATGTACATTTCCAATTCACCTGACCGACAAGGCCTTGGAGTGAACATTCGCCTGTGTGTCTACATACGTGCATAGTGTATAGAGATCGGATAGAGGGCTGCTCATGGGTTTTGCGTTTCAAGAACGCAACACTACTGCAGCGTGGGATTGGAGGACTTCGACTTTGATTTTTGAACGTCAAGTCTTACTGTAGCGATCTGGATCCATATCTCTTATATATGTACAGACCCTGGAATTGCTATCTACCTCCTCTACCGTCCAAAGAACACATCCTTGACATCCCATTTCGTGTACGACTTCCAATGTTCAGCGTACCTGCCCGCATCACAACACTCTCCATCCATCCGTCTTCTACCGGACCTCTGCACCACGCCCCCTCGGGCATCCATACATATGCCATCGTCTCCCTTCCCTCTCTCTAGCGTTTCCAGCTAAGAATAAAATATATAAACACCAGCCCCAGAGACCCAATACGAGTCTGGAATTCCTGGACCTCCTTGTACCCGCGCGACTTGCCGCTCGCAGCGAGCACGTAAAGTGGCGCTGCTGCTATTCTTCTCGTCTCGCTGTTTCAAGTATAGCGATTGTATGTTTGTAGGAGGTTGGTAGGTCGGCAGATCGAAGGCCCGGCTGGAAGCGCTGAGGAGCACCGGGCTAGCGTTGAGGCGCTCAGGCGGCCCATTTTCGGTGCTATGCGCCTCGCGAGCGTTGCGGAGTAGGCGGGGTGGTTTGATGTAGGAGGGCGAGGTGGGAAGGGGGCTGGGGTGAGGTAAAGCGGTCGGGCATCTGTACCCTAAGTTGTATGGTCTGCCCCTATGGAGCTCGTCAGCTTTGGTGTTATGTCAGCGGAAAGGGGGCGGGAGGAAGGATGGTGGTACGGACGGATTGTCTAGGATTTCCAGGTTCTTGTGGACTGATGTGGAGCTTTGGTTCTTGGGATTCTGGAGAATTGGTTGTTGTCGCCGCGTTAGTGCCCGCGAGAGTGGGTTGTCTGGCAGAGTTGTTGCTGGGCCTGGAGGGATGTTAGGGACTTCGTCGTGGGGTATGTTTTGTCGAAGATGGCTTACCAGAGGAAGCCTTGATCGAACTGCGGCTTGGCTGCTTTCGAACAGTCTGGCTGATTGATGGAAGGTGAGGGAGAAGCACGAGCTATCCTTGTGCGCTCTATCCTCAAGTGGATCTGAAACTTTGAGCCGAGCAGGTAGATCCTGAGTAGTACTTTTAGCCAGATCTCAGTCAGTTGAGGAGGGACTAACCGGGGGATTCTGATTGAAGAGTGACTGGAGAGAGTCCACCGAGAAGCGCCCTGCGAGTGTTGGATCCTGTGCTACTAGAGCCAGTTGCATGAAATTCTAGCGCTCTCGTTTCGCTATCTGCCGTTGCAAGTTGCGGGTATCCGGTTCGCGAAGATCTGTCAGGGCTCAGCAGTAACGTTCTCCAAATGATAGAAAGCTTCATTTAGTTTCAGCTGAGAGTCCCGAGCCTACTTATCCCCAAAAGCGCGTAAAGCTAGAAGCCAGGCCGAAGCCCTCTCTGGAGTAGGTCTTATACCCCTCACATACAACGTGAGAGGACGCCCATCTGCACCTCATTAGTCCCCAAGAGTCGTCGTTACGCACCTAGATACCACCGGTGCTCAAGCCCCTCCGTCTCATCTCCCCCATGAGCCTCTCCTCTCTCCTCCGGTACCGCTCTCTCTCTCTCGAGTGGTCCTCCACGTCTTCCTGGATCGAAGCCACCCAGCACGCCTTCTCCGACAACCATTTCAACTGGGCATCGCGATCTGGAGCTCCCACAGGAATCCGACGAGCCTCCGCTGATGTCGCCTCCAAGCCCATCGAGGCCCGGAGACGATTCTCGGCGGGGCTCCTGCTTATCAGCTCACGACCGAAGCTGTCTAGGCCGCCAACATAGCGCAGGAACGCAACTTTGCGCGCACCTTGAAGACAAGCCTGGTGCAAGGCATTGCGGACGTGGGTCAACTCAGCTCGCAGGGCCGCAGGCGTCGCAGTTCGCAGATTAGCGATGCTGGTGGGGGCAGGGGTGGCCATTGCGAAGCAATGAACCGTTGTGGAGAAGAAGCTGAGCTTGCAAATGAATCAATCCCTGAAAGGATGTCGTAGTCTTCAAGTGCAAGTGTATGGTATAGAATCAAAGAAGGGGCGAGACAGGGCTTTTATTTACGGGCTACTAGCGTCCTTTTCTGAGGTGAAAGAGAGCTTTCCGACCGTTCAGCTGGTGACCGCTCGCGCTTCTGGGAACGAGAATAATCGGTGAGCAGAGTCACTGTCCCGAGCTTCTTTGTAGGGTGGTGACGTACCAAACATATTTTTCGTCGTCGTTCAAGTGTGTGGATCAATTGATTGCATATTAGCCATTATTGAAGAAAGCAGAATGCAGAATTAATTCGGGTTTTATGAACAAAATGCTTACTGCCTTGCTTCTTTGGGATACGAAGAATTTCATCCCTTATCTGCTACTACATCAATTTTGTACGCTTCGTAGTTCACAAGTACCCTCTGCTAGTTAGCATATATACATATACCCGAAGTAAGATACAGAATACTCGAGCATCCTCTGTGACATCGACTGCCAGCAACAGGGGTCTTCAAGCTCTTGTGCCAATCGGTGCGAAGCCCGATCTTCTGTTATTCTTTCACCATAGCAAGCGAGATCGTTTCGACCAAAAACCCGGAATTCTACAGAATCCGCCGATCGTGCTCATCCGTGAAGCAGTAGAGATTCCAGGCCACCAGATATTGTTTGAGTTCTTCTTTATATCAAGCGCTATTCTCAATTCGACTTTCACCATGTTTCGCTGCGTTTTGCTGTTTCGGAATATCTGTGTGCGCGCTCGTTCGAGGGGTTCGGAAGCGTCGCGGATGGAGCGCAATCAACGCATTGCATGCAAGCTGATCTGTATATGCTCATTACCAGCAATGATCATTCACAACCCTCACTGCAGGTGTTGTTATGCTACATACCGACATCGTATTCTCCTCCGCCGCGCTGTTTGCTTCAAGCGCTCGACCGACCCCTGGCAGCAAAGGAATTACCCGTTTCCGAGACTCCATTCATGGCGCCAACGCTCTCTCATAGAACGGACTCCTTTCTCTGCAGTTGTATCCTTTGTGGGTGCGGTCGATCGTTCTAGGAGGCGGGTCGAGGCAGGCGCGGACGGTCCGGCAGGTCGTCAAGGAAGGCGACGCTGTCGCTCGGTGCAGGAAGTTGCAGCACTTGACGGTCGACAAGGTAGTCTTTGGACTCAGGTATGAAGTGCTCATTGGGCATCCGCCTGGTTGCCGCGCTCTGATCGAAAAGACGCAGGAGTCCCTTTCGCCTCCGGCCAGCAATCGTATGCTCCGAATTACGGAATCGAGGTCATTCTCTAGCCATAGCAAGTTTGAAACAGCCCTGCGGGTATAGTCATTGCAAAGAAATTCTGGAAACGTTCGTCCGCTTCGTTGGCGAGTCCGGTTCCCGCGGGGCACTCCTGCTTGGACGAGCGGCCGGCGTTATCGTGCCGTTATGTGCTGGGTGCAATGCGGAGAAGGACTTAATCTGTTTATATGTTGACGGCTTGGATATTTCTTTCAGGGCGTTGGTTTGTATTCTGAGCGCGATTGTGTCATTGCAAAGGCGGGGACACAGCAATATCAGAGCTGGGGGCGCGTGCGGGACAGGCGCCAAGAACACCACGGTTTTCCAGAATCATTACGATACCAATGCTCGAAGAAAAGAGAAGGAATCACTGTTATGGGAAACAAGACGTCTTCAATCATGCCACTGCGGGCTTTGCTGAAATTGAGAGGAGATATTCCACACGCCCTGGGTATCCTTGCCCTGACTCGACGCCATCCAACCCCGACGCCATTCAAAACAAGCCTCTTTCTCGCCGGGAAGGACAGTGACAGAAAGAGAACAAAAGAAATCCGACCCTCCACTCCGAGCCCCAATCACTCCTCCAAGCCTGCCCTCCACCGACACCAAATGACCACCGAGTTGAACCCAAGGCCCACCACCATCACTGCCGCACCACAGAGCAGCTGACTTCGAACTAGGAGCCGTAGTGTTAGTAAAATTCACTGATTGTTGATACATGATGGCACTTACGGCTCATGTGCGCGAGCTCCGCGACGGTCATGGGCATGGGGATATCAGCCCCTCGCCACCAAAGTCGAGCCCAGAGGTCCTTGACCTCGACACCCAATGCCCAGTTATCGCCTGATGGTCACAAGTAAGCAAAGAGTCGCGAATTCCAGGGTTCAGGAGAATCCAGGTTTCAGCGGGCGTACTCAAGAGAATACCGCTGGGATTCAATCATTTCCGGTGGTTCAACTTACACACAAGTACGAGCATCTGGCCAGATTGCCAACAATGCTGCTGGCGACCGACAGACCACGAGGAGGGGCGCGAGGAGGAGCAGCCATCTTGATGGATTTTGGGGTATGATGAAGATTGTTTGATTGTAGGGTTCTTCGCAGGAATGATGGAAAGTGACTGACTGCTAGCAAAAAGGACATTGAACAGTGGAAGCTATATACTCTATGGATACGCTCGAGCCTCAGCAGCAAACTTGGGCTACAGCATCAAAGTCAGGCGCATCTACTTGGTCTTCCCGTTCTCTTCCCAACGAACAGCTGTCGGTGTCTGTGTAGAGGCTGTTATCGTGGACTCATATCATTCATAAGGACGCAGAGTGGTCGAGGAAGGCTGTTGGGACGGGGAAGAATCTGCTCAATGCCCGTGTGTTCCGACCTACAGTTGGCTGCCTGCGCTTTTGCGTCGCCAGTATGGCCCTTGCTGCTTCTGAATCAGGCCATGGCAGAAGACTCACACCCTCGAAAGGGTATGGAGGGTTGAGAAAGCGGTTGGGGACGGGAGAGTCTGCTCAGTTCTATTGTGTTCAGGTGTGACCGAAAGCTGCTGTCCGTGCTGGTGCCTCGACGCGGCCCATGCTGCTGCAGAATCAATCCGTGGCAGCAGACGCACACTCTCAAAAGGGTATAACGTTCTTTGAAGCAGCCGCTCGCGCACCTACCAGGTGTTCCTGGTCTCCGAGGGGTCCAGAAAGATTCTCAAGGCTCCAAGAAGCTCGTGAAGCTCAATTGGCGCAGCACATCGATGAGAAGAGGATAGATTGAGCTCTGTGGACCTCCACCTCGGATCTAAAAGGCAGTGCGGCCTCGAACAGATCCGGTATGCAAGCTCATCGCCGTGAGAATCCGCATACTTCTGACCTGCGGGGTAATATTATCCTAGATTCTGCCACTGAAACCTGAGCCCCGCAGGAGTGGGATGCCGACGTGCATAGGCAGCGGGAAGGGCGTCGAGGAGCATAGACCACACATCTGGCGTGACTAGGCACGAGAGATTCTGAGCGGTCGACCTATGAGAAACCACAAAGCATCTGCAACGGCCGGCCAGGGATCCACTTGGCCGTCGAGAGCCTTCTAGTATGGTTCGTGGGACCATGAAGAGGGCGAGTGGAGCTCACGGGACTTGCTATGTGACGCACGCTCTGGGACTGTGCGTTCATTAGCTGATTGATGAGGGCGCATTTCGCCGCTACCGGCGCAGAACCAGCGACATGGATGAAGCTCTGACACCTAGTCGACTCACACACGCATGTACCAGGCCCTCATACAAGTTCTATTGGAGGAGGCGTGCGTAGGAGGGCAAGCCTGCTTCCCGATGGGCCGGGTCTCTCTCAGTCTACTTCTGTGTAACGGGAAAATCTCTGCCGTGCGGACAGCGAGTGCTACTCACGAGCGCACCAGGCAGCAGAGAACCTGTGCCATGAGGGAACACCCTCCTCACAGTCCGCAAGATAGCACGGTTGCTGAGCAGTAAATGACAAAAGGAAACACGTCCTCCTCGCACTGACCCTCGTTGTGTGACGCCCCTCAGAACGGCTGCAGAGTGGCCACAGTGAGTGGGAAGCCATCCGAGCGTCCTCCCCTCTATGGTGCCTCACGAACAGAGAACCTTCGATACGAGTGTCGTCTCAGTAGCGAAGTTGGCAGAGCCTTTACGGATGCGATGTCCTGCTCTTGCTCTTCTGTACCTGTGGTACATAGGTGCGAAAACGGGGACATCTCTCAGGTTGAGCTTCACTGCGATTGGGAATGTAGACGTGTCTTTCAAGAAATCAATTTGTATTGCTTTTGATCCGTACCCTCCACCCCAACCCCAAACCCAACCCCCAGAACTCCCGAAAACGCCTCTGCGGCCCAACCCAAACTCCCCCTATCCTCCGCTGTGCTGAGTTAGTATCGATCAATAAGCTTTGCAAGATCTCCTCTAGATTGCTCCTTCGTGAACTTACAGCAACAATCTAGGTGCGCTCGCGCGCCTGCTGGGCCTGCGGTGTAAACGTTAGCTAATTCTTGAATAGCTGGCGATTTTGCTTACCAAAATCTGGGCGGCTCGGCTGGAGCAATACACCGAGCGGCGGTGCTGGCGTCTCGCCCTGCCCGCGAAGATGGATGCATGCAAGATGCGGCCTTGCGCGCCGAAGATCACTGACGCCCTGTGCCAAAACGCCTCCTGATTGATGAAGGTTACTACATGTGTCTTGAATTACGAATGAATGTTAACATACCCAGCGAAACGCGCGGCGGGCGCAAGCCTGCCAACGCGCCACACGTTCCTCGGCGGTCATCGGTCGGGGCATTGTGCTTGTGTTGTGCTTGTGATGTGTTGTGTTGTGTTATGTTGTGTTGTGCGAAGCTATCTCGAAGTAAGCTGCAAAATTAGCTAGGATACGCCATAGATGGGAGCATTTCAAAGGATACGTACGTAGTTGAAGTGAGGGTGTCGCAAAGAAGGAAAATTCTTGCTCGAAACTCAGGACTATAAGCGCGGCTGGGGCCTGCGGTAGGACGCGCTAGGAGGCTCTTTCACTCTGGCAATACATCTACTTTGCATGTGATTAATTTCACCTGGAGACATATACTTCACCGAAGATTACGCTCTCGTTGAAGATGTTTCATCAATTCAGTCACTAACATATCGCTAAATGAGGCAAGAGCTATTGTCAGTCTGCTCTCGATGCGGTATTCTGCCCACTATACTTCGGTGCCTCAATGCATTGGCATTGCCGTCCAACGCAATGAGCTCGTCTTATCCCCCTGATAGTATCGGGCTTGATTCCTTGGTGCTCACCAACAATAGCAATGTATCCGCGCATCGTTCCAGCCTCGAGTAGCCCATTCAACCTTCCAGCAGCCACAGCTCAGGCTTTGCGCCTTCTATGCCAGATGCTAAATACCTGCTAGCACCCACGCACCGTTGTATACTCCATCAAGAAGAGGGGGACGACTTTGTAGTTTCGGATGATTCGAGATGTTTGCGGCGGGGGCGTGGATTCCTACTTTCAGCAATGCGCTATAGATCTCGCGACACTGAGCGTTATCTGGGTCACTGAAGAGCTGAACGAGATACCATAGAGAGGTTGCGTACCTCTGATTGACTCGGCCGATGGGGTATTGAAAGAAGGCGAGGGGCGTGGAGCGAGTAGCCTTTGTGAGGGTTCCTATTCAGATCAGCGTGGAGAGCAGGATGGTACCTAGAGGAGGGTTACCCACGCAGCTCTGCAGGTGGATACAGGCCTGACAGCGCACCAAATCTGCACATGCAATGGAATGGGTAGCTCTGGTACGTCTGCAGTGTGTTTTGGAAGGAGGGCGGGGGAATGAGCGTTGACTGCCAGAGACCCCGCAGAACAGTGTGCGTCAATGCAGCCGCCCAGACCGGGCGCGTGCACAAGATGGATTCAATCGGCTTTTTCAACCCATATCTTTGTGCTGCGACGCAATTACTGCTCCTGCTCCATTAGATGTTCTTGTACAACAATCGACTTGACCAGTGCGCCTATCTATAGCATCGTTGCACGGAGAGCTGACCACCACGCTAGCAACGCGTCCTCACAAGATGATGCAAACTATAAGAGGCGAAGAACAGGCAAACTCTCTCGTTCAGTGCTAACCAAAACTTAGGGCGCAATGGCCGAGTCGTAACGGTCCCCGACGGAAAGCAAACTCCACCGACACCGAGGGGTTTCTTGACCATCCACCGGGATGGGATTCTTTTGCCCTTTGGTTCGAGCCTGCAAACAATCCTTCCTCTTTGCTCTCTTTGGCGGCTCTGACTACCGCGGATAGCAACGACTTTTGATCTCGTAGCAACCCCGCTTATTTTTTGAAGCTCTCACAAGCAAAACTTTACGCTCTCTCTACTAATTGATCTATCTCTGTCCTCTTCGCTTGTTTGAGATACCTTTTGCTTCGTACTTACACGTACAGCGGCCGTTAATAGGTCGGTTTAGGCTAAGTATTGATTAGATGGTGTTCTGATCTATAGGACCAATTCCCCTCCTATCTCTATAAGTCTACCTAAGTCAAAGTGAAAGCCGTAACCCCCTTCCAAAGGCCTCTGATTTCGGTTTGTCGGTGTAGAGACCGCTATTGTAGCTCCTCTCCCACCTTCACCGTCGCGACTGGAGCCTTGCTATATAAACCTCCAACACCAGGTAAGTCAATCCTCAGGTCAACACCATCTCCTACACCTTTCCAAAGACCTCCGCAATACCCATCAACTCCACAAAAGCTCCCCACCACCTGCCCAAACAAGCACCATGGCTTTGTTTGGATTCCGCAACTTCGTCCGCAAGCTCTTCGCCATCGGCAAGAAGCGGGACATGACAGTCCCACCACCACGTACGTATAGCCTATCAAGACTATCAAGTGAACCTCAAATAGCCACTGTCTAACACTTCGATAGCACCAAACACCCCCGTGTCGTCCCAGGTCTCGAGGATGGCACCGTCTCAGTCCCCGTCCTCCGTCGTGGCGTTCCCGCCGTTCGTGGACGTGGAGGAGGGACCCTTCACAGGCGATTGAGGAGAGGAAGATTGGCGCCCGCGGAGCCCGGCGAGGCCGCAATGCTGGAGGATGAGGAGGAGGAGGATGGAGATCGTTGCCCGGCGTGGCTCAGGGAGGAGAGAGAGAGGGAGGGAGGGTTGAGGAGGGGTTTGGGCTGCGTTTTGCCCGGGTAGCTGGACGGCTTTCTTTGGCTTCGGCTTTGTAGTAATAGTATCATTCTCACATGCTAACTGTAATTGCAAGTGCACTTTGGAAGAAATGTCAATTCGAAATAGGGGTCCCACACCGCAACAGTCAGCGCCCATCGCCATGCTATCCTCCTTGACCGCCTACCATGTAGATAGACTCTATAGATACTTTCTCTCAATTGCTGAACCTGTTCTTGACTATCCTCATCCCTATCCACATCTCCCGCGCGTAAAAAGCGCCTATCAAACAGATACCATCACCACCAGCACCACCAGCACCATGTTCTCCCGCGCCCGCGCCTGGCTGAGGCGTACCATTCTCCAAGGACCGCGGGTCGAAAGACCCCCAGCCTTCGTGCCGCCCCCTCCTTTCCAAGTCCGACGCGGTGGTAAGTTGTCTCCTCCACTCCTCAACCACCCACCAGCTTTCTCTCCACCTCCATCTTCTCCCAGCGAAGACGGCTAGATTGTACGCCCAGTGGACTCTCAGAAGTATAGAAGTAAAGAGAAGACTGACATCGTCCAGCAGCAGTCGACCTCGAGACGCTCGCGGCCATCGCGCCAGCGACGCTGCTCCGGCCCGTGCAGATCGGCAACAACGAGTCGCACGGGGTCATGGGGATACGGATTGAGATCCATTTGGTGGATCGGTTTGTGGGGTAAGAGGTGTCTTCTTCTTTCCTGGATGATAGCGTGGGTAGAACTTTGCTGATGTGGATGGTAGACGCGCTCCGGACCGCAGGCACTCGGCGCCTGTATAAACTCGATTTAGTTTTTTTGGTTTGTGATCGCTGGAGCAATGCAAAGGGTTTATTGATCGCTGACTGGTGTTCATAGGTAATTTTCTTTGGTTCGTCGTAGCTCCAAAACGACCAAGTCCGTTACGTACCTCTAACAGCAGTATAGAAAAAGTTCGATTTGTGTTTGCGTGCATCGATAAGATTCGAATCCGGAGTAATGCCCGGTATGCAGGATAGCAGGGAGAAAAGGAGGTGAGAGGATGGGTGGACTGGAGGCTTCGGTGGACCGGCCTGGAAGCAGTCAGTATGGCTCTTCTCGTGTAGTATACGCAATGTATCAAAGGAGCGTAAACTCCTTATACACTACGCCAAAAGAACAATCCGAACAAGAACAGGTGACTGCATTCCAGCTTGGAAATGGGCAGGAGAGAGCACCGCCGATACCGGATCCGTACTGTGTAGTGAACGGCCTTGAAAGCCCTGGGTGAAAACCCTATGACGTCGATTCCGTGCCCCAGGCACGCAGTTACATCGATTCCTACGCTTTTGTTTACCGGCGGCCTAGTGCTCCCTTAACGGGAGGTGCAATTTTGAGGGTATATCGACTCGCAATCGGACTCTGCCATTTCTCTTCTTCAGCGGACACACACTTGCCACGACTACACACGAGATCAATCGCAAACACACACAAACACCCACATCCCATCCACATCTATATCCACAACCACAACCACAATGTCTGCCCCCGCACCATCCCTCGTCGCCCCCTCCACTGCCGCCGCCGAAGCCGCGAAAGCGCACAACGAGACTCTGCCTCTGTTCCGCCTGCCTGGAGGTACGTTGTACCCTCTACCCTCTACCCCTAGCTATCCATCTACCCGCAATCACCTCAAATAACTGACAATCCGTCCCCGCAGAGCTACGCAACAAGATCTACGCCTTCGTGATCGACAAAGGTTTCGCGCGCGCCACGAGCACAGCCGCCGCCAGCATCCGCGCCGCCAACTATGGAGTCTGGCCCGAGAGGTTTGCGAAGTACGAGGCCGCCGACTGCATGTACCAGCGGGGTTCGCGCGTCGAGTGCTTGTGGCTGGCGAGCGCCGTCCTGCGCGAGGAGTTCCGGCCGCTGGTTCTGCAGCGCATCGGCCAATGCATCTGCTTCCTGAATCGGGATGAGAAGGTGTTCTTTTCTTGGCGTTTGTTCAAGGGCCATACCAAGTTGGTCCCGTCGTGGTTGCTGCATCCGCGTGGTCAGCTTTGAGAGGAGGGTAGGGGAGAGGAGGGTAGGGGAGAGGAGGGTAGGGGAGAGGAGGGGAGGGGGTTGTGGTGCGCTGGGATTTTGGGGAGCTTGAAGGTTGGGGAGGGGAGGGAGGGAGAGGGGGGTGAGGCGTTTTCAATACATAGTCTATTAGCGCCGGCGGAGGGATAGTTTTGGAGGTCTTTGGTTCGATCAGTCTGCCACGGACGTTAATGAAAGAAGTATCCACGTGCCTTGATTATCAAACTCTGTTACCCTTTGAGTGATGTAGTGATGTACCATTCTTCTTTGTAATGTTGCGCGTTGCTATGATAGATAGCTATCCAACGTCCAAGGTAGCCCTCTGCTCGAGCTACTCTACTCAAGATGCTCGCTCGCCTTGGCCAAAAGCCCCGTTATAATACCCACCCACTTCCTCGCCTTGCCTTCATCCCTCTCCTCAATCGCCTCAACCAAACCCGGGAACGTAGCCCCAGCATATCCCGTCCATTTGCCCGGCGCGAAGACGATGTGCTTGAACCACGGCCGATCATCTAGTCCCTTCTCGTACAGGAAGCTCCTCTCGAGGTATTTGTACTTGGTGTTCGCCTGTCGAATAGCGTAATAGAGCTTGACTCGCTCCCACCACTTCCACCACGGGATATCGTTATCCTCGAGTTCCTGCTCGAGAGCGGCAGCAACGGCGTCTTGGGCCTGAGCGGCAATCTGGAACCGCGCAGTTGCTTGATCGATGGAGTCGAACACGTGCGAATCGAGAAAGCCGGCGTCTTCAGCTTTCTGCTTCACCGAGTCAACGTATCTGATCAAGCCTAGCGCATAGTCGGTTGCATTGAACTGAATGATGGGACTCTCGATGAGCTTTGCGGCGAGGAGACCCCAGACTTGCGCGATGGTGGCGTGGTAGTGGAAGCCTGGATCTCCGTAACGCTCCATCCAGTCGAAGGAGTCGTAGTTGGAATGGTAGTGGTAGACAGCTGACTTGCCGCCGAAACCAAAGCCGATATCTAGCGACGGGATTCCGGCAAAGTCTTGGAATGCAGTGAAGTCGGAGCCAGAGCCCATAGTCGAAATATGGCCGTCCCATACATCGCCTACTGTTTGATTCGAAACAGTCTGGTTGGGCGATTGAACCAGACTCACTATTCTCTGTTAGCACGTTCCTTCGAACAATTAAAAAGCGCAATCCCTCACCTGTATCCTGCAGCGCTTTGTTGAGTAGCGGCGCTGCTGATGCTCTGAAATTAGGGCCATTGGTTCCAACGTCGACGTTCAGATAGGCGATAGTTGAGGCCTGAAGCCAAGGCACATATTCTTCGACCCACTCAGTCGAGCCGAGCAGGCCATATTCCTCGCCGTCCCAGCTCGCAAAGACAATGGTGCGCAGCGGTTTCCAGCCAGCTTCGAGTGCTCTTCCAAACCCTCTGATGACCTCGTTGAACGCAGCAGAACCGCTGTTGGGGTCACCTGCTCCGCCCGCAATCCAGGCATCTCGGTGGTTGCCGAGTACGACCACCTCATCCGGGATGCTGCCGTTGATAATGCCGATCACGTTCCACATTGGCGTAGTAACGTACTCTTGCTCGTTGACCAGATTCAAGGCAAGATCATCTGGCGAGGGGCCGATGTTGTACTTGACGCCCTCGTGCCTCAAACCTCCGCCTTCCCAGTACTTGTTAAACGAGGAAGCCTTGGGGCCGTGGCCGTTGAGGGCTTTGAGTAGCGGCAGGGCATCCTGGTACGAGATAGGGATCGATGGAATGGACGGTATAGCGTGATCGACGGGTTGGCGAGGGACTCCTGGTTTCGAGGGGTAGCCGGGCGTAGTGGGATCACCAGGCGCGAAACCTGGCAATCAGCAACGAAATTCGAATGCAGGCAGGAGCTGGACTTACTGAGGAATTGGCAGCTGCCGCGCTGAACGCTGCTTGGCTCTCGCGCTGGGCCTGCTGGATACGTCTTGTTGCCGTTGTACTCTGTCACGTCGCCGTCGTCACCGGGATCCGTGTAGATGACAGCCCCGACCATGCCAAGCTCCTGCGCCCTCTTCACCTTGAGACCGCGGAAGACGCCGCCGTACTTGATCAGCGCAATCTTGCCGGAGAGGCTAACATTGGCTGCTACCAGCTCTTCAAAGTCCTTGTATGTGCCGTAGTTGACGTAGACGTAGGGTGCCGTGACATTTCCAGACGCGCTGTAGCCGTGGAACGTGGGGATGCGGTCCTTGAGCCCGCTCGTGCCGTCTTCTTTCAGCACATCCTCTTCCAGGCTGGCCTCGTATTTGATCTTCCATGCGCTGCTGTTTCCGGCATCGGCGCCTTCAACCTCGCCTTTCGACGAAGAGTTCTTCTCGAGCAAGGCCAGCCGGTGGCCCTTGGGGTAGTTGACATAGATGTCGTAGTCCACGATCAACGTGTTCTCGACTCCAAACCCCTGCCACTTCTCCTTGGTCCAGATAGCCTGGCTGAGGTTCTTGCCCGCCAGATGCGGCCCTGAGGTGTAGTAGCTGCTCCATTCGCGCGCCTTCTTCGCATCCGGCGTATCCAAGAGTAGCTCTTGCAGCTCCTTGTAATCGACGCCCGCCGACTTCGGCCACGCCTTTGGCACATCGTATGCCGCCCACGGAAGGTATGCAGACTGGTAATGAGCGGCTTCTTTGCTGTCGTCGAGCGGGACGAAAGCAAAGACTAAGACGACGGCCGCAATGCCGAAGCAGAGGACGGCCGAGAGGATGAGGGTGCAGAAGTAGCGGAGGGTGTGATGCGGATAGCGATCGCGGTGGGGTCGCGTCTGCACGACGGCGATGAGCGGCGTGTTTTCATCGGCCATGGCTGGCTTCTCAGCACATGTTTGTCGATGCATGCAAGATGAAACGATGCAGTAAAGGAACTCGCGCAGTGGAACTGGTGGAAGTAAAATTAGTGAATACTGAGTGAGAATGAGGGGGGAAGACGCAATGTGAAGCTCGTCGTGGAGCTGTCAGACACGCAGCAAGCGCAAGAGAGGAGAGCAATAACGTCATGTCAAGCTTCAGACCAGACAGGGGTCAGACGCCACTCGCCCTGGCGGCAGGGGAATCCGATCTAATCACTTGGCGACGCTGCTACAGCTGTAGTCTCACGCCCATGGTATTGCGCTGAGCATCATTCTCTGCTTGTCCGATATCTGTACTTGGATCAATTCTATATAAATACCCGATTTCACGTCGTGCAACTCGGAGACCGTCCGAGGTCCAGGCGTACTGTACGTCTGTGAGCTTCTACGCTAGATGCCTTTCTGATTAGTGCCTTCCTGTCCAACCGATCGCGAACCCGGCTGTATCCACAACGTTATCGCGACGTCGGCCAGCGAAGCATCCATTCTTTTGATGTCTATGATCACCTCGGAAGACATGATATTCTATAATAACGATTCTGCGAGGATTCATAAGCAGTCGCTTGGCTGTCTGTGTACTGTACACATGTTCGCACAATCAGTAAACACGAAGGACAGTAGGAATCAGGAATCGCATTGGTTTCTCTAGCTCTGCGAGTGCACCTCTCATCTCTCTAGACTGCGTCCTCCCACTGCATACGCTTCTCTTCCATCCTCTTATCTCTTTCGATCTCCTGCTTTGTTCTCGGCGCGCTCTTCCAGCTCTCGTCCTCGCCAAGCCATCCCAGCCTGAAACCGACAACCCAAATTACGCCAGTCTATGGAGATAGAGGAGACTATCCACGCGTGGACGCTTTCCGGTGGTATCTTCTGTGCCGTCATCGTGCAAGCAGCTGTAGACGTTTGTCAAGTACGCACCGCCCACGACGACCAAAGCCATACTAGGCCAGTCAGCTATCATCTTTGTAGCTCCGGGCAGTCGTGTATTACGCGATGGGGATAGGCTCTGGGCTCCGCGTCGGTGACAGTCAGGTCTCCATAGTACCTGTCAGATGCGGCCGTAACGGTCAGGTGCTCGATGTTAGTGGCGTGGCGATTCACAGCGTGCAGAATGGCCGTCCTGCTTGGAGGCCTCAGTCTTAGGGCCATCTGCGCGGAAGTAGACACCGCGCTCCATGGAATGGCATGAACTTAGGGCGGACTGGAGAGCGCCAGAACATCCCTGGAAATGCTATCCGGCAAGGCACAGTGCCAGCTTGTTCTTTCCATAAGGATTTTATCCGCTTCCTCGTAATACTTCTTGCAAGTAGACAGAATCTGCCAAGGGACTTCGACTATTGGAGGCCCCGGTCTTGGGGTCATCTGCGCGGAAGTAGACGCCCCGCTCCATGGATTGGCGGACGCCTCGGGTCGGATTGGGAAGCGTCAGAGCTCCAGTCTGGTATCCCTGCTCGCGTGCCTGTATGATAAGCCGCTCAATAGTGGCGTGCGAGGCTGCTGTTGACTGTACCCCAGTGTGGTATCCCTGCTCGCGTGCCTGGATGATCAGCCGCTCGACATTGGCGTGCGAAGCTGCCGTTGACTGTACTCCAGGAGCAATGACGCAGAGACACGCTGTTCAACAGGCATGCCCCAAAGTCCTGGAGTACAATCTCCAGCAGACATCGCCGGAGATACTTCGGAGTCCGCAGAACAATGCCATCTTGTTCTTTCCATACAGGATTCGGACCGCTTCCCATGGATGGGGATGGCTTCCCATTCTCTTCACAGTCGCCAAAGTGGCATGACATGTACTCGGCACGAAGCTGAGTGCGCAATTGCTCATGCTAAGGGAATTGCTCACGCTACGGGCGGAAAGCGGAGCGCTTCTCTACGTTGTTGATATCCGTGGCTCGCGGGGGCAGAGACTTGTACTGGAACTGGAAAAGTCAGCAAGGTTGTAGAGCTTTGACTCGATTCGACCTACCTTGAATGCATCTGCCGCCATGACTTGAAGTGCTGGGCGGGTTCGTACTCCACCTGCCAACCTTCGAATGTCCTCCATGCAAGGAATGCATGTTGACATCCAGATGCGAATCTCCTCCATGCAAGGATTGCATGATAACATCCAGATGCAAATCTCCTCTATGTAAGGATTGCATGATGACATCCAGATGCGAATCTTTTAGCAGGCATTTCCTCTTGGACGATGACTATCGCATATTCCCTGTTGCAGTGGAACTTGACAATGCCTCGAGGAGTTTTGACGTAGGTTCCGCGCTCCTCGTGATCATCCTTCATATACAGTCGTTCGACATTGCCCACAAACACTAGTAGGCTCGTATGGGACTAGGTACCTCTCAACGGTACCGTGTTCTTGCCGGCCTTCCGAATAGCGCCCTTGTCTGAGACACGGCGGGACTTGTTCTTCTTCGTCTTCTTAGAAGCGGCGGCGCTGGCGACCTGGAGGATTAGGTGTGGCGCAATACGAAGGTGTTGGTCTTCGTGGCGTTGTTGGCAGGTTTCTCGGGGAGGAACTCGATGGCAGGAACCTCCTTTGTGAACTTGTCGCGCAACATATCGTTGATGAGCGAGAGAACCAGTGCCAATATCGATTTTGTATACTGAGAGGCTGAAGAGGCTTCTTCTTCTTCGTCTTCTTAGAAGCGGCGGCGCTGGCGACCTGGGGGATTAGGTGTGGCGCAATACGGACGTGTTGGTCTTAGTGGCGTTGTTGGCAGGTTTCTCGGGGAGGAACTCGATGGCAGGAACCTCCTTTGTGAACTACCTGGGCGGCGAAGGCAGCTCGCGCTCCTTGGAGGTACTGCCTTCGCCGCCCAGGTAGTGTCGCTCGTCGCAATACCAGCATGTAATGGGGCTCCGGATTGGATGATGAACGCATCCAAATGAGTGTGCCCTGACCCCGACGCGCGATGTGTACGTCAAGGCCGGTCAGTGATCCGCTACCTGAGCTCTGCACGTCTGCAAGCACTCCTCTATTGCCCCTCTTCCTCTTCCTCTTGGATACTTCCCATATGCGTACGAGGGGTTGTGTTTCTGGGATCCACATTGCTGTCCATCCAGCCCACTACGTTGACATCCATTGGAAGATGTTGATAGCGCTCTATCTCATCGTCCTCCATCTCAGATGGCTTGAGGAGACCGCCAACCTTCATGGCCCGCTCTCGCTCGTCGTCTCAAGGTCCCTCGTGATGGGATCATACCAGCATATACAAAGGCTCCGGATTGGATCATGAACGCTCCGGGATGGTTGTCCCCTGAACTTGACGCGCGATATGTACGTCAAGGCTTGTCAATATCTGTTGTCTGAGCTCTGCGCGGCCGCAAGCACTCCTTCGTGGCCGCTCCAAGGTCACTCGTGATGAGATCGTACTTGACCTCATCATCGAACTCATCGAACGGAAGATGTATATCTTGCATGTCCGGGATCCTCGCCACCTGGTCTAACTCCAAATGTTCGAGGACCTCGAGCTGCGCCCGAGTGATTCCAAGAGCGGGGAGTCCGGCTAGACTTCTGCAGCAAGCAAGTCCTCGTCGACGGTCTCGTCCAATGTACTTTGTTGTTCTGCGGGCCAGCACGGCTTCCAGGTCGACTGTGGGCAGCGTTTGGCTGAAAGCCCTCTGCTGCCGAAGCTCGGCGGGAGTCTGGCCAGACTTGCTTCTGGGTCTTCGTGATGCTTGTAGCCGTAGTACGGATCCAAGATTCCATGGTAGAGATACTTGCTCAATTTCGGCGGGTTTGGTTAAGCACGCGGACTGGATTGGGTCGGGTGCTGATCTTGATAATCCTTACGGACACTGGATGACAACCCAGTCCGCGTGCTGATCTTGCTTTTGCCGGCACTGATTGCTCCGGGATGCCGGCCCATAATGCGTCAAGATGATTATTTCCCTTTTAACTGTCAGCGCCATGTTATTTGGATCTGGAATTTTGTGGCACTACCTTTCGACAGCATCGGACGTCTGTGGGAACTACTTCATCTTCTCGAGACGGATCATGCACGTATAGCTAGCAGAGTCTGGTGACTCGAGATCTGCGTTTTCTTGGGCGCCTACCTCCAGGGATCAGTCCACTACGGTCCAATGTCGCCAATGACGGAGTCACTTACCAAGCGCAGCAACCTGAGCTGCGGCTTTACGAGCCCCATTCCTCGTAGTCATGTACGCAGGTTGTTGTCCAGGTTGTTGTCCAGGTTGTTGTCCAGGTTGTTGTCCAGCTTCGTTTCCAGCTCCTTGTCCGGCTTCTTGTCCGTCTTCTACAGGGGCTCCGGATTGTTTCACGGCTTTCCGAGCGCCGCTCCTCGTGAGCATGGACGGAGAACCACCTATCAGATTCACACCCGTGTCAGCTAGGGCTCACCCTTCCTCGAGCTGATTCATATAGCAACTTACGTTTCCTCATGTGGAGGCTGCCGGTCGCGATCGCGTGAAAGTGCATCTGGCGCGGGTGCGAGAAGGCCCACTTGGCGAAACGCGCGGTCTCACCCAAAGCTTGAGGTCGAATGGCAGAAAGGCGTCCACAGGGTACAGCTCGACCTTGTGGGTCGCACACAAGTCATCGAGTGCGCACACAAGCTCATGGACGAACCCCTGCGGCGTCAAGCCGTAGCGGAGAGCGTAATCCCACCCTGGACGCAGTGCGATCTTCTGTGTCCCGGGTAGGTGTCCAGTCCCGTTGTCGTGTGACGGCCTCATCTAGATCGTGGGCCTGCTGGAGAGGGTAGGGCAGGATCATGTCCCCGAAAGGACTTGGAATGGAGTGCGATCGAACATGCTTTTCTGAGGAGGTGAGGTGGGTTGCGGAGGAGTTGGTGTTGTTCTGAGGGTGCCCCGGGAAAGCTCGGGCGGTTTTCTTCACGGCGCCAACCTTAGCGGCTGTGGTGAAGTGAAAACGGCAACAACATTTTCGGTTAGCCTACTATAACCAGATCACTTCCTCGCTTTACGCCCAGGCCTATCAACTGATTAAATCATGTACCACTCTTCTCTGTCTGCGGCACGTTGCCCTGGTAGAGAGCTAACCAACGTCCAGGAAAGCCATCCACTCGCTCTACTTCACTCTAAGTTTCAAGCTCGTAACGACCGAATCGCCAATAGAAGTCCCCTAAGCATCCCCTGTTCCATCCTGCTAAATGTGACTCAAAGCATAGAATATACTGGACTCAAAAGCCCCAAACGATGATTTACGTTTGGTCTTCAGGGTCAATTCCCTCCTATCTTCGATCTGGTCAGTCAAAGGTCGTGAAAACCTGTAGCCTAGAAAAGAAAAGAGTCAAGTATCACCTGCATTCAGCAAAGCTTGACTGCAGCCTACACAATGTTCACGAGATCTAGCTCGAAGGCACTAGTATTGTATTGATTCACGACATTGTGAGACTACAATTCTATACAAAGACACCACTTTTGCTCAATCATGAAGCTCCCCAGTTCCCCGCCTGCTACTTCCCCTTTTCCTATTCCTGCAACCGGAATAGCAACCATGCCCGTCGTCACTCGTGGCGACTTGCGTGTGCCGACTAACCCACAGTTCAGTCAGCATGTTCCCACAATCACCACCCGCATGGGACAAACTTCAACTTTTGTTCCAGAAAAAGCACTTTCCGAGACCCCCAAGGTTGTTTGGGCAGACCGACATCCCCATCCAATGGAGCTTGCTGCGCGTCCTGATGCCGAGCCCCTGCCATCGAATCCGGTAGAATATCAATGGAGCCAAGACGATGAACGTCTCAATCACTGCGTCGTGCATTGTAATCATGGACACTGTATAAGGCTTTCTGGTAGATCCGACGCTCGGGCAGAGAAGTTTGGCCATCCAAAGGCATACACATGCTCCTGCTCTGCCTCTGAGGCCAACCTTGTCGAAACGAAACCAACACCAGAACCAGCGGAAAAGATCACGCCGGACACAGATGTGACACCTGACGAGATCTCGGCGCTGGAGCATCTGGACGGGAACGTCGACATCACAATTCGACTCGCGGACGCAGTGCAGTTCCAAGACACGCTCTACGAATACCAAGTCTTTGATGAACGCGAACTCGAAACCTGTGACGCTTGGAAACGACATGTCCGACACCTGTCTCAGGTTGCAAAACTCGCGAACGTAGCTGGGTTGAAGCTTGTTCACGAAATTGAGTGGTACTTCGATGCTACCCTCAAGGCATTGCCAATGCAGTGCAGGAGTATCTCCCCAGCCGCCCTCAAGAAAGAAATCACGTCTGTCTTGGGGATTGCCCTGATCGAGTGGCGCCTCGGAGACTGGTCACTGGCACGTCGGAGGCCGATCTCTTGGAGTCCAGCACATTGCATGAATACGATCAGGAGGGAGGAGGTAGCGCGGGCGATTTGGCAGCGTTACGATAGCTTCGTGGACGAGCTTATCAAGATGTTTGTGCTCCGCGACGTACGAATGAAGAAGCAAGAGGAGCTGCAGAATCGGGCATTCCACATCAACAGCCACTCTTCTGACTGGCCCTCAGACTATGTTCCTCCGAAAGATGTTAAGAAGAAAATTGACTCGATGGTGGAGGTAACTCACAACAATAGCCCCTCCTCCGATCGGCCATCTAATCTTGACGCTTCGAGCATGCCGCCGTCAGAGCACGAAGGGATTCGTGTCCAACCTGAGCGGTCAGCGAAGAAGCGGAAGCTCGTCCCCGATCAAGGTTTGCATGGGGATGATGCCAGGTCGAAGCGTCAGAAGGGAAATACAAAGCCTGTAAAGCCAGTAACGGCTTTACTTCCCCGCAACATCAAAAAGGCAAAGGGGCGTGTACCAAAGAGGACCTAAGTGCGCCGAACACGAATGTCAGGTTCGATGGTGAGGCGGCAGTATGAGACCAGCGTAAATATTGCAAGCCCCTGGCTGATCTATGACTATGAACAAGTATGGGCCTGATAGGGGCTTGGTTTGAGCGGCGATCAAGGGGATATGATATTTGCCCCTGTAGAAACAATGTATGATCATCTCCCATTCCATCTCTCTAATTTGAGTTCGTGCTGTGGTGCAAGCAATGAAGTTTGGGGACATGAGTCTTTTCCAGCTCATATTTATATTTCCAACTATTCTGGTGATTATTTGCTCTGTTGATCATTTCTGCCATCCTATTGTTACCAATGTCATCAATATCGGAGAGCCACAGAATGGCCGCATTGTTAAGATCCCCTAACATTGTTATATGTCGAAGCATTGTGCAAATACTTTCCATCGATCATAAGAGTATGTTTCTGTCGCGACATCTCCATTCCTCAGAGACCTCCCGACAACAGTTTGAACAACGGCAGTATTGAGAAATATCTACGCAATCATGCGCTTTCTTCCATCCCACTTCCTGGCCTCGCGAACCAGCAGCAATTCCGACTCATCAGCTACTACACCACTTCTCCAGCCATCTCAAAGTGCTCTTAATCATTCCAGCAGAGGTTCAAGTAGGACAGGAAGTCACTCGACTTCGACTGCCAGCAGCACACCGTCATCACGCATGCCCTTTCCTCTCCTGCCCCACGAGGATCTATGTCTGACCGATGCCGGGTACAGCTGCAGCACAACCCTCACCGAACCGTTTCCAGTCTTCGATGTAGTCAATCCGGCAAACCCGTCCTTCGTCCCTATAGAGCCTCTTCATTGCGAACGCCACTGCAAGACCCGTATCTGCGCGTATGGCCGGGAGTACAAATCGTATTTCGGTATTCCGCTGGACGACTGCACCTGTCCTGTATACTCCCCCGCCATCGAAGAAGACCCGCGACATTCCGGCCCCTTGCCGCAGATTGTGAGCATCCCCAACTCGTTGATCGAGGAAGCTCATAAGATTGCCAAAGACTTCAGCCCTGCATCGGACATGACTATCCACTACTGCGATGCACTGAAGTTGCTTGACGCGCTCCGACGCACGCACAAACCGTATGTTCGAAGCGTAAGTTTGCATAAAGGGGTTTGGAGCATGTTCTGGAAGACCCTGGAGGCCTATCTAGAGAAGTCGTTGAAAGTCCAGGGGCAGCGTACCGAGTCACTGAAACAGATCAGGCTGGAGATGGAGGGGTGTTTGCAGATTGGATTGGTGGAGATCGCGTATGAGTATGCTCGTGAGGAACTTTCAGAAACTGTCGGACAGCCGGGCACGCGTACGCCCGTTTATGTGTCAAGTAAGTTCCATGGGCTTGTGGAGAAGAAGGGCCTTGGGGACAGGATCTGGAGGAGTTGGGGAGGGAAGATGGGAGAGTTGCTGGATCTGTTAGTTTGGCGCTCGATGGACGTAGAGAGGAAGAGGAAGCAAGAGTAAACTTTATGCATCATGATCCGAGTAATATCATACCATTGAATTCAGTATTTCATTTCGACTGAAACTGGACGTGCTGCATTTTGACACTGACATGGCTTTTTGGCTCCCGGGAACGTCACCCAACGAGACCTTCAAAATTAGCATCCAATGAGGTCATACTACCGACACAGCGGTCTGCATGTGGTAAATTAGTCTATTGTGAGGTGTGCCAAGCTTTCCGGCAGAAAAGTCGTAGTCGGGTTCCATCACCCTTGTCCCACAACACCTCACGAATTCTCTCCAACTACTACACTGACAATCAAGTCTCTATTTTCAATAATCTCTGTTTCTGACTCCATCTCTCTCTCTCTCGCTCTCATCAGAATGTCTTCCCAACTAGATATCAACGACATTCTTGCGGCTGTTGCGGATCGCTTTGCGATCAAGCTCTCTGCGACACCGCACGCGCCCATTCACTTCCAAGGAGCCAGCGGAACACACTACATGCTGCATGAGTTCATGCAGTCTGACTGCCGACCAGGTTTTGGCCTTGTTCTCAAGACTCAGGGACCGGACTTCGACCCTCTCAACATTCCACATCCAATCACGAACCAACTCCCCACCGCCCACGAATTCGTTGCGCTCCTTCTGGCCGCACAAGCCCAAGGGGTTCTTGCTGCTGAGAGTACCACCTTCGGAAACATCTTCAGCATTCTCTATTACCTCTACATGGAGGCCATGACCAAGGATCCTGCGCCCGCACCAAGCATGTTCTTCGGTAGCATGCGAGCCTTCGAGCTCTGGCTCCAACTACCATCTCCGCCCGCGTCTTTCCCTGCACCCTCCGCCGAGATCTTCGCTCACTATCTCGAGCATTTCGCGCCAGCACTCCTCAACACCAACGATGACCGCTTCGAGGGCGGCATCGCCTTACTCATCCGGCGGTTCCACGATCTCCTGCACGTTCGCAAGACGCTCTCCGTTGATGGCTTCGTTGGTTTCTTCTGGTTCTTTCGCTGCTTCACGCTCTGGTGGAAGGAGGGTAACAAGGACAACGACGACAAGGGTGGACAGCAGGCGGTGAAGGGGACGTACGTCGACAAGGCGCGAGACCCACGACGCAAGAATGGCGGCAAAGACCAGACCATTCTGCGCACAGACTCGCCCGTCAATGGCAACTGCGGTGCAGACGGGCACGATGACTTATACGAGGGCCCACCGCGCAAGCAGGAGAGTAAGCCCAGGAAGCGCAGAGGTCAGAGGCGACCGGGGAGTAATAGGTTGATTCTTGGTGATACTGGTGATAGGAATAGGTGGTGGTTTGATGATATGACGCCCAGGAATCCTTGGTCGTAGCACTTCAAGAATGAAGACTTAATAGATATTTCCAATGCAAACCTCTTACCAAATCAGCCCTTCCGTCTCACTTTTGCCTCGCTCGTCTGACTCGAATGAATCTACAGCAATATGATACTTAATTGAAAATATGATCCAACGAGACTTAGACTCATAACCTAAATGTACCGTACTCCTAGAGTGTACATCTGTACCAGCTACACTGTCGCTCTATGAGGCCGTGTTCGCGCGCCGCAAGAGCATTTTTCGAGACATCAGTACACAGTCCACTCCTCCAGCTTCCTCTCAATCATAGCTTCCGGCTCTATTCCCGAGCATCTCGCCCTGTTGATTACGCTAGCGGGTCTTCGCGTGCCCTCGTGGCTAGCTGACACCGTTCTGATTCCGATGGATGGCGGCCAACCCAACCGACGAAGTCAAGGTCTACATGGGACTAGGCGACAAGACCCTCTTTCTCGTAACTCTCGACGCCCTTGCGCTCGGTCAGTATCTCACGGCGCCGGTTAATATTCTTAGAGTTCAGGATACTGCGCAACACCCAGAGATGGGTCAGTAACTCTCCAGCTCCAAATGCTTCCATAGCTCCAATGCCGCTGAGACTAAGAATACGACATCCGGTCTCTGACCAAGCATCACCACGTCTACACTTCGTCGGTTCTTTCTCCTCCCTTTACTACGCCCAACTGCGTGCTCCTGACATGGAAATCAATTCTTTCAACAAGGGGCTGGCGCGTCTGGTTCAGCGGTTCAACATGGTATTGCAGAAGAACGTGCAAGTGGGGAGGCCACACCAGCCTGTAGGGTTCTCCTGGCGCCATTTCTGCTTCGAGGCCTACTAGCTAGAGCAGTGCAACAGTTCTGCATAGTTTTTGAGGGAGGGGCCTGCGATCAGTGGAGGATCAGTGGGCCGGATAGGTCTCTTATATCAATTCTTCAATTTAGTATACAGAGAGGCCCTGGCCGTTTTAATCACTTTCGATACCTACAATACACAATATGACGTACCCCTCTGGTACCCCACTCAAGTATCCATTGTCACGCGCTTCACCGTCAATCGTGGAGTCTTGGCAGACGCGCTCCCACGCCCACAAAGGTAAGAAATTGTTCCCAGCTTTTGCTTTTCTCCTCCAAACAACAACTCCCACCTGCGTCCCCTCCCTCCCACCATTACCCCCACCATGTGAGTCTATCTCTGTCTGAATTTTCGACGATAAGTCGCAGTCAGTTACTCCTATCCTGTGAACTAGCTAACTTTCCCCTAGGGCCCCGACCATGATACCGCGCTCCGTCCTCCTCGCCGCCTCGGCCGCCGCAAGGGCACGAGATGGTGCGACCACAAGCTCTGCAGCGGCACCGGCCCCAAGCCCCCCTGCGCCCTCCGCGCCACCAACCACCACTCCCGCCCCGCCCATGTCCGCCGCCAATGCCCGTCGTGCTGCGCTCCAGACGATCATCGCCGAGGCCTGGCAGGGGCGAGATGAAGCTGTCGACGCGGTACGACTCTTTATCTTTCTGTCACATTGAAGCCCTGCTAACGTCTGCATGTATATAGGCCGGACGAGCCTACGACCGGGGCGATCACGTTGAGCAAGGCCTCCAGTTGGGCCTCTCATGTGACTTCGCCGAGCTGACCCGCGAGGCGGCGGAGGTGTTGCGCGAATGTGGGTACTGAGCTCTGTAAGTTCGATCTTGTGTAATTTCTTGACGATCAGGTATTAACGTAACTGGTAAGCGACGTCCGCCCGCCCGCCCTGCCCTCCATCTGCCGCCGTCCGCCTCCCTCCCACCTGGCTGCCGCCGTCCGCCTGCTCCCGCCTCTCTCCGCCCGCTCGCCCGCTCCTGGCTCCCCCTCGGCTCCCTTCCGGCTCCCTCCCAGCTCTCGCCCCCCTCGCCAGCACCCTCCGCCTGTCCTGCACCGCGCCCAGCGCCCCGTGCCCCCAGCCCCAACCCTCCAGGACCGTTCTTGCCCCTTGGGGCTTTAGATAGAAGCCAATAAAAGGTCCTTGATCATATTGTAACGTGCTCTTGATCGTGTCACTGTGATATTCATATAAATGATTCAAGTACAAGGGTGTGAGGTATTTTTTTAGAACCCTTCGAAAACGTTCGAGGTTTACTGTCAGTAGGGACGAAATTTGTTTGACCTCACGCGACCTATATTCAAGTGATTTTTTGAAGGCTCTTTGCTTCAATTGAAGCTCGGCCGAGATTCGCTATTAAGCTTGACTTGAAAGATGTAGCGAGCAGAAAGTGGGCACAATAATTGATTTGAACAGGGCTATATACTCCAGCAATTTATTGCCACAACGGGTTTTCCTTTTTTTTCCACTACCTCGACAAAGAACGCTGACTCAGATTGTTGCTACAGGCTCTTCGTTCTCGAGTACCAGCTCTGTGTGCTGCTGTCCTTCTTCCTTAAACGACACTTATATTCGCGACTCATCCCTCATACATGGATACATTTGGACGCAATCAAATTTACGCTATCATAAGTACCACGATCCTAACTAAGGACACTCAAAGAACAAAGACTCAACAATCTAAAGCTTTTACGAGCAGAACACTACTCTCCCAAATACCAGCTCGCTGAAGGTACGCCAGTGCTTTGCGTACAGCGTCCGCGTATTCCCAGCAGAGTACCCCGTCCTCTGACCATCGACACTGGCAACTGCTCGTCAAGTCTTGAACGAACATGGGTATATTCGCAGCAATCAGAGGCCAGGAAGACGGATTTGTTGCCCCTCGCGCAGAAAGTCACTTTGCATCTGCTCTTTGGTACCCGCAAACTCAGGAACCTCCATGTTTAAGGTCTGGGCAGATGCCTTAAGAATTGAATCGTCGATCAAGATAGTGTTGCGCTGAGTGAACAGATTTTTGTCGGGAAGTGACCAAATGTTCAGCTGAATGGACTTGTTCAACCTCGATTGCAGCTTGAACGTGAGGCTGTCCTGCGTTGTAAGCTCCGGTCGCGCGGTAGGTTGATCAACGTACGTGAACCGGTGGTCATTGGAGTTCTGGTCGTTTTTGTCGCTGTTGAATAACCACTCTAGCTGGCCCGTATCGCCTTCCAAATCATTGGTCGATCCTAGTACACCGATAGCCCTCTGTATCTTCTCTTCGTTTGGGCCAAAGCGTTGTAAAGGTTTGCGCCGTCTGTGACCGGGAGATCTATCGCTCGTAGTGTTGTTAGCTATGATATCTCTGGGTGTCGAACACTGCTAGGATTGAGACAGCTGTGGATATGAACGACGAACCTTTGATAGACTCGGATATATGAGGAGGGACAACAGTGACTGAAGACCGGGCGGGAGTGCAGGGTGGCAGAGATGTGGTGCAGTCGAAGTGTGTGAGTACAAGCTTTGCGGGAAGTAGGAATCAAGAGCAGCTGATCCTCGAAGACTGATCGCTCGACGGGTTGTGTTCAGAACTTCCAAGCAGCCTGACGCCGAAAGGGCCGGATCGCAGATTGATGGTGCGTTCCGAGACATGAATCGGACGGCACTTTCTGGTTGACGCTGGCTGGGAGCCAACACAATTCGGAGCGATAGCCATAGTGCAGAATACATGTGATGAATCGTTGACTGGGCCCGAACGTAATACACTGATGAGCGATCGACCGTGATGCCAGATACGTGGAAGTGCATTGACCTGGCCGCAGGGAAGTGAAGGCCTAGGAGCATTGACGCAGCCCCGGTGAGCTGCTGTGGAGGAGATGACCGTTTCCAACTTTCATACATAATGCCATGACCCACGGGGGACGTTGAGTATAGATAGTGTCATTGAAGTCGAGCTTGGCCGGAGAACTCTGCTTGCGCATCGTTTGTATTGCACGGTTTGTGTTTGTGATTTGAGCGGTGCGCAGCAAAGATCCTGATATGACTATTCTTGGTCATGTTGCTGAGTGTGTTGATAACCCGGCGGTGCGAATGGCCGGCGTCTGTGGATTCCATTTGCTCATGGCTGTGGAATCGAAGCATTTTCTTGTGAGCGTTCGCAAAAGGAGATGTGCGATCTGTTGGATGGCTTGAGCAAAGCTCTGTGCCTTTATGGTGACTGTGCTTTGTTGAAGGTATTTGTAGGGCGGAGTGCTCTCAGGTCGTTGTTGTGGTTATATTCGAGAAAGAGGTCTGGAGTTTTGTCGAAGAGCAGGAAGTGAAGAGTTCGCGAGGATTGTGTGGCCAAAATGAGTGAGCTGTGAGCAGTTTTCTCGTGGAAAAGATAGCCTTGTTTAAGTTGAAAGCTTTGAGTAAACGGTGGTGGCTGGAGATGATGGGGACCAAGCAGGATGGTTTGAGGGTTTGTGGTCTGATGGTATGGTGGTCTGATGGCTTGCTGGTTTGATGGCTTGATAATTTGATGGTATGGTGAGTTGATGATCTGATGAATGTGTGCTAAGTGCGGATTCGAATGGTCGATGTGTAGTGTTTCGAGTTTTCCATTCTGGGGACTCTTAGTTATAAAGCCCTCCCGGCTCGTCAAGCCGGTCCCCGTTGGGAGGGTACCCCTACCTCCTAGGGATCTCGTCCGCTTCGCACCTCGCTTGCGACACTGGTTGCTCAAGCCAGCCCGCCTGGTAACGCTACACGGGTACAAGATCCACTAGGAGATAGGGGCCCGCACACGCGGTCACCATCCGCTTCGGTAGTGGCGGCCGCGGTAACCACCAGCCCGCCACTGCGCATAGCAGCCCCCGGCGGCCTGCCTTGCCCAAGCCGCGCGCCTCGATGCCTCCAGCGCCTCCGCTGGACGGCCTTCCAGCAAAAGCCGGTTGGCCTCCGCACGGCTGCGGAAGTGGAGATTGGAATAAAAATTGCCCATAGCTAGGCAATTGGCCGGCGTGAAGATAACCCAGACCATAGGCATTTTGATGGACCTAAATTGAGTTAATCACATTATCTCCGATATAGAAGGCAGAATTGAGGAGCGGGGACCTGGTATTTCTTAACCACCCTTTACTACTTACGCTGTTGATGTGGATGTTGTGGTTAAGGAAGAGAAGTTCGGCAGTGCTCGCACCTTGCTTTCACCCCCGGAGGCTGATTAGCTAACCAATCAAAAGAACGCGTGTCTTGGCATTGACTACTCTGATGGTGACCCAAAATTGATTTCTCACTTCATTGTCTGACCTATAACCTCATTTCAGCTCGCACTGTTATCCTAGGTGACGCTCACGTTATACCGGTACGTCAAGATGCATTTGCACTTCCCCTTCGAAAACCTCATGATGAATGCCAACCTATCAATTGTATGCGGTTTCAATTATGTTCTCACTCGCGCTGAAAAACCCTTCCAACCGTCCACCAATCTGATTCTGATCAATCTTGCTATTTCCGCTCTACAAGCACTTGAGATTCTCAAGCTAATTAAGAGAAACAGATAGATCTCAATCTCACCCACGCCGCGCAATGTATGGTACGTCTTGTCTCTATTATCAAGCGCAATCCCTTTGCTATGATGACCAAATTCCTTAGCAGGTTGATATGAGCGGCGAAGCTGCTTTGACTATAAATTCAGAACTGATGCTACCCTCCCTTTAACTCCGTAACCTACAACTCCTTGTAGTAAAGATGCTAACGAGAGCAAAGAAGGAACTTTCGCAATTCTGCCCTTGTATATGGCATACCATACGAGCACGCTTTGGGCAGTTGATAGAAGAAGGAGCACGCTTGGGCAATGTCTGATGGTCAGTAGGTGATACATATTATGGGAGGTATATTGAAAGGGCCACCGATAGCTTGATTCAGTTGCAAATCTCTAATGCTGGTTCATATTGCAGAATGCGTTTGAAAGTGCAGTGACATTTGTAGCAAGCAATTCACGATGAGTAATTTGATTCAAGAACTTCATCCATTCAGCTATGGGGTTGTATCCCTTCAGTTCATTTGACGATGAAGTCTTTTGGACTTTGACATAATGCAACAAGGGTTGTTTGCGCTGTCAGCGACGTCTCGGGGATTCTAGCGCTACTAATTGATTGGATGGCGTGGGGTCTTCCAAGCATGGTGTCGTACTCTCCATGTCCCCGAACGTGCATCTAGATATGTCCCCTGCCTCTGTGAAGGTCTCCAGTACGGTGCGACAAGAGCTTTGGGATATGGGATACAGGAAAGACGACGTGTATCCTCGAGCAGACGCTGAGTCAGCATTCAGGGGACGATACAGGCCGCTGTAAGGGTGCGGAATATATAGCTGAAACATCGCGGAGAGACATGGAAGGTGCTGTAGAGTTGTTGTAGAGCTGGGAAGCTCGTCATGGCAGTATCTGGTCGCCGCTTCGAAGTAGTCAAGGGCAAGGGCGATGGTACGACCCGGGCGAACGTACCAGGAGCTTGGAGCTGCGCATATGTGTTAGCTAACATGTTCTAAATATTCGAGAGAAAGCAGTAGTTGGGTCGTATTCCGGTGTCATTGGAGTCGCGGGCCTCAAAGTGTATACGAAGTTCTGACCCACGCCGCGCTATACCTATTTGGGAACATGGTAAAATAGTTGTACTTTGGGGCAATGCACTTTGCAACAGCAAGCAAGGGTCACACATAGAATTTCAGAACGTCTGAACCGAAGAATCGTTGTCCGTGGCTATCTATCTGATCGGTCCTGGCGCCCAAATTCCAGCTCTCCAAGAAGGCCGGGGCTCGATTCGCTGCTTCCACCCAAGTCAAGATTCGAACAAGTCCAAGAAAAACCGCCCGACCAACCCAGGACTCCGAGCTGCAGAAGCACAAAGGTCTGTTCCGATAGAAAGCTCCGATGGTGTAGGGAACAAAGATCCGATCCGGAGCAAGTGCTGTAGACTAGTCAGTGTTTGTGAGCAATCCAAGAGACTTCAGGTGACTAACCTCAGTACTAGGCGGGAAACCCACCGGCAAGACGAGCGGTGCTCCAGGCCCGAAGCGTCGTGACCATTTCGCCCAAGACGACGACGCCCACGTGCCAGGCCAAATTTTGCCAGTCTTGGAGTCCCATCGCTCGATACTCCGCTTGTAGCTGGCCCTACCCGAGAGCCTAAAGATTCATGAGTTCAAATGACATATATCGACCAATTCCTGCTTACCTGGTCTCGACGAAGAAGAAAGACCGTTGCGGCCTGCTGAGTCGCCGCATCTGGCTGCGGCAGAGCCATCAGAAATTCGATGTCGGTGCTCGACATGCTGTTGGCGGTGAGAGGAGAGGTGGTAGTCGAGGGTGGGTGGGGGCGAGTGGGGGCAAGGTGTTGCTGAAGGTGCAGGTGTTGCGTGGGCTGTCTTGTACTGATTGCTATGTGCGGCCGTAGAAGTGCGTGTCCTGGAGAGTGTTCAGAAGCGGGCAGAGCCATCCTCATTTGCTTGAGGTAGTCGCCAAGACGCTAATATACGTCCGTAGCATAACAATAGAGCTTGGTCTTCCCTTCACATTTGACTTTGACGTCAGAGAGATTTCGGTGTGCCCGAAGCAATTTGAATGTTCCTATTTGGGCTAGCGTAAGAGGCGTGCAGGCAACGTAGAGCCCGCTCGGTACATAAACACGCGGCCGGTAGCTCAATACCATATCAAATTTTGTACTCAATCTCTCCCTACAACAGATCCTTCTCTCTCAATAACCAAAATCAACACGATGTCCAATCCCACAGATAACTCAACCTGTGGCCTTTTTTGCCTTCCGGCCGGTAAGAACCTCTCTTAGTGCGATTCACATGTGCTTATGATGCTTCAGAGATTCGGAACAAGATCTACGACCTGGTTCTCGAGGAAGGTTTCGCGCGCACGACGACTTCGCTGGCCCACAAGATCGAGACACACTACGTTGTTCAGAACCGAGCCGTCTTCAGGGTCACTACAGATGAGAGGGATAACAATCTTCTGTACGAGCAGGGTTCGCACGTGGAGAGTTTGTGGCTCGTCTGCCGTCTCCTACGCGAAGAGTACCGTCCCCTCGTCCTCAACCGCATTCGGCGTTGTCGCATTTTGCTTCGTCGTGGACGAGAAGCCGCCCGCTTTCAGTCCATCTTCCGCGACTATAAGGGGCTCTTCCCCTCCAACGACAAATTCTTCGCCTATGTGGATTGAGGATGGCATCAGACGTGGGAAGAGGCGCAAGATTTGATGACGAAACAAAGTCGGGGAGGAGGACTGCATTGTGGAAAGCGCGACGGGACCGGAGGAAGAAGGTGAAGGCACCACGAGCGGGAGAAGGACACCGGCCTAGTGCCACCTCTCTTTCGCCATAGATGCTACAAAGTCGCATATTGTAGTCTTCAATGCAAGCACAAGGGTAGCAACATTCATGTTCATCTTTGAAATACCACTGTCTGACCATCAATCCACAAGACCTTTGCTCCAAGACATATTCCCGAAACCAAAAGCTCCTTGACGGATTTGAGACTTTATTTACGTAAATATACTAATGCTTCTCTTGGTTTCAGCCAAAGGCTTACTTATCCCCAAAACCGCGGAAAGGTGGAAGCTTCTCTGGAGTAGGCCTTATATCCTTTACACGCCGGTAAAGGAATGCCCCAATAAACAAGATAAGAAAGGATATACAGCTCCAGTGCCATGCCAGGCTCCCCGATGCTCTCTCGCCGGAGGCTATCGTCAAAATAAACAACCCAGGAAAAACATACGAGAATCTAGCAAAAAAAACCGTCCCCGCACACCAATCCCTCACTCGTCATCCCACAAAAAGTCTTGAATACGCTGCTCGACCGCAGCTATCTGGGCCTGGCCTTGGAGAATCTTGCCAGCGTGCTTGACGCACCGACGAGCGTACATCCGGGGCAACTCCTGCGCTTGGATGACTACTGAAACCCGCTCGAGCACTGTCCAGCACCTATCCCTGTATCCTCGTGGATGATCAGGGCTCGCGAATTGGGCGGACAGCCACCGCTGGAGCCTAAGGTTTTGCTCCACAGCGTTCGTGACGAAGCGAGCATGGTGCGGATCAGCTTCTAGCCACCGAAGACACCAGACGCTGACTTGGGTAGATACCCGGAGCATTCGCTGGGCTCGGCGAAGCTTCCGTTGGTGAACGCTGATGCGAGAGGAGACTTCGGTTTGTATGGCCCTAAGGGCGAAGATGGTGTTTTCGGTGGAAGTCATAGTCGAGCAAGGATGGCTTTGGGCTCGTGGACGCCGAAACGGGAACAGGGTTCAGGGATTGGAGCTTTTGATGATGAGTGGATGAGTATGGCGACCGAAGGATCAGGAACAGAATAGGTAAGGTATCGCTTCATACCCTCTCATTCCTTTTGGCACGGACCTCATTTTAGGCAGACTCGAGGTGGCACCAAAGCCACGCTTCTAGAACGAAAGTCACAAGGTGGGGCTATTTACCTTTCTATAGACTGGCACGATGCAGATTGGCATGAAACTAGAAATATCAAGATACATGACTTAGACTAGGACTCTCAGTAAATTGAAGATGCGCTGTGTTGGCAGCTTCAGTAATCGAAGGCCCCTCAAGATCCCACACTTAAACCAAGACATTCGGAGCATCATAGATAAATTAACGTCATCTTCGGAACTCGCGAACCCCACTGCGAGTTTACCAACACAATGATAAGACAGAAGCTGAAATTGCATCCAGTTGGTTGGACTTCTGGGGGCGAAGCTCGTCGTATGCCAGCTTTCTCGCATACCATTATTATGATTCCAGCATTGACAACCTCTCGGGCCTCATCGGGGAGAAGTGAAACGAAATGCTCGTTCGATTAGGTCTGACATAGGAGGCCAAAGATCACCGAGTAGGATTGGATCGAGCGCATTGCCAATGTAGCGAAGATTATCGCACCGAGGGTGTACCGCGTACTGAGTGTCCTGCAGATGGTATGTCAGCGGGCTTCTTGATCTACTTTTCCGTGTGGAAATAAAAGATCCAACCTGCATTAGACGTCAGTGTTTTCGAAGACTTCGCGTAAACAAGCCTTCCCGGTTGCAGCCTCAGGTTGCAAGCTTGCCAGATCGCTGCAAAGCACTCTTAGATTTATGAAAGGAGATTTCTGCAACCTAGGCAACGAACCGCTGGCACTGGGCCGAGAGCTCGTCCCCAATCTCCGCCACCCCACGTGACCTTGCCACCGTGTCCACCCTCTACGAGTAGCTATTGGCTCGCTTGAGGCGGCGCAAATTTTTGCTTATCTAACCGCCCTCTTAGCGCCTCCCAGCGAGGGTATATGAATCCGCTGGAGGGTCATTCTCTTTCTCTTCTTCATCTTCTCCCCCCCTCCGTGCGACCCCCTGAGCGATTATAGGCCAGGGCGGTCTGGAACGTGGAGTTCACTCATTCTTTGGCTTTAGTCTTCCTCTCACTGGGCTTGCTCATAGTTGAGGACACAGTGTCGCCGGACTCACACTACCTCTGGCAGACGCGACCTTTTCTTTTCATTGAGTTGCTTGGCTTGCCTAGCACTTGAAGAAGAGGATTTCGAATTCATCTTGAGGTGGTGACCCTTGTTGTTGTTGTTCCTTACCTTTTCACGTCGCGGTACATTGGCAAGCCTTGCGTAATAGCACACTGTTGTCGAGGTACATCGAAATGTTATCTGGTTCTTTAGGGTGCTCTACGTGCAGATCATGAAGACCCTTGAAATCTCTCTCTGATGTTCTCCTTCTAAACGATTGCTCGACGGCCCTGCTGGATGACGGCAAAGGTCTTGCAATTGATTGTGCCTTAAATCGAAACCTATAGGGAAAGTATGCAAAGACCACAGAGCCCATCCTGTGGTTAAAAGCTTCTAAGACCACCGCTTGACTTGGCCGTCCCGGGCATGCTGGTGGAGTTTCTCGACCACAATTGTCGCTTGAATCTCGAGCGTACGCCGGGATTGCCAAGACGCCAGAAACTACACGCGTGTATGAGTCGATTGGTATGCGTCGTGTCATTGCGCAATACGTGCGCATCTCACAAACCCCGCCAGCCGTATTGAGCACTCCTTCACACTCGATTCCCCCACCACGCCCCGTCAACCGCAACACTTGCAAAACAACTTGCGCTCAAGACTCAGCTTCATTGTGTTCATAGACAGTCATGCGCCTTGTAAGTCAATCCGGTCTTCTGTATGATTGTGCTCATAGTATTCTAGTCCCTACTCCTTATCGAAATCTTCGAGGCCTGCGGGCCAAACCCACACGACAAGCCCCAGGCGTCGAACTGGAAGTATGGAATGAAGGCCCCGCTGAGCAATAGAAAGGTTAGTCTCCTCAAGGACAGCGCTTCATAGACTGCAGGGGAAGGCGCGGATGAGATCACCGCGCAATTGCTTAATTATCTCAGGGTCCTCTTGTTCCCGTCGCAGAAGGGTATGCCATGGATAATTACACCGAACTTCAGCAACTCCGACGAGAACTTGACTGGGTGAGGAATGTTCCTGGCAGGGCGGATCTCCAAGCCAGTCTCCAATGCGACATAGAGATCTTAGAGTTTAGGATCGGGGAGGAATACAAGAACCAACGAGAGGAAGCGATACTCAAGTTGGGGCCTCCAGCCTGCGTCGACTCATTGGTGAGAGCCGTGCTGGACCGTTGGGCTCTGAACAATGCCGATAACGCTCGCTGGCGCGATCCCGAACACCTTCGAATACTCCAGATCGCTTTCGGCGACGACGCCCTCGGTAGATGCTGGTGTCAAGAAGATGTTCAAGGGCCAGCCGCTGCCTTTTGCGGCTGCCATATGAGCATCGACGACGAGGAAGTGATCACTGTAACATTGCTCGATGACGGGATTTGCAGTCGCATTCCAATCGTCTGCATTCGACCTTCCCGCATCACCCCGGCAAAGGGTCGTCAAGCAGTGCGACGCCGAAAGAACGTCTTGCATGTGGAGGAATGCGACTGCCCCACACAAATCTCCGATGGTGGCGACGACGAGCAAGTTTTGCTTTGCATTGAGGATGTGGGCAAGATCTAAGGCAGAGCCATGGTGCAGTATTGCGCAGCCAGTTCGAACAACAAGCCCGAATTGGCGGTAATGCTATCGAATGTCGTACATGCTCTAGCTTCACAGGAACTTGGCGATCGCGTGGAGCAGCTTCAATGGTGTGAAGCATGTTCTGCGGAGAGAAGTCTGGACATAAGTGGGAAGCAAATGGAATATTGCCATTGCGATGTGAGCAATTCCTATTGTACCTCATATTCATTTCACTAATACCAAAGCAAGGCAACGGATACTTTCCTTACGATGGTCGAACACTTTGCCTGCGGAGGATGCCCGGGCTGCGAACATATACGTGAGGAGCCGGAGTATGGTGAGGAGGATGCGGAGCAGGAGTAGAATGAAGAGGATGCAGGGAAGAAGGGGAGCGAAGATGAAAGGAACTTTATGACGTCGCAAAGCGACAGTGTGGAGTAGAATGGCACACCTTTTGATCTGTTGATCAGGATGACATACCCAGAGCCATACCAGTATTATCTATAACTCCGGCTTCATCGCACCCAGATCCTGACCTTTGGGCTAATCAGCCCACCAGTCAGTTTATCATGGTATCCCTGGTAGTCGAAGGCGGCGATCTATCACGAAATCACAATTGCACGATCACCCTGATTCAAAACTCTGTTCAAGGGTGGTTTTGTAATGGAACCGCTGTAGGCCTTCTAATCTTTGACATGAACATGCATCACGGATGCTGGATGTCTATCTCAAACCTTCTGCTTTGGTTTCCTACTTTGAAATACGTGCTTCCTCTGACGTCTCTTCATTCTCAGTTCTTTGGGCTTATCATTTTGACTCTTCTGTAATCTGGGGGCTCCTGATTCCGGCATCAAGGACCTGTTCTCTTCAATCTCAGAATTGCTATCCAGGTCGATTTGAGCTCCAGTGTCCAAAACATCTTCCAAGCTGTCGGCTAGAACTTCAATCTGTGGCCCAGCGCTGACGGCCAGTCCCGGGGCTGCTTCCGTGGTGCCTCCAACTAGAACATTCTCTGGAGAAGCACCGGTTGAAGACGCTGGCGTCTGACTTGCTGTAAGCGTTGTAGGACTCGTTCCTTCAAGAGCTTGACCGAACATTGATTCGTCGTCTTGCTCATCCGTAAAGGAGTCCTCTTCTACGTCTTCATCCTCCAGTTCTGATTCATCAATTTCTTTGCTCATGGAGTCCTGATACAGATCTATCAGCATTCCCTTTTGGTCTTGGGGACTCTCCAGCGCCTGGAAATATTCAGTCTTGTCCTTGCCCTCCTTCAGGACGTCCAAATCTTGCTGTGTTGGTACGAAGGGCTCCACGGAGCTGCGCTGTCGCTTTAGTTGTTCGAATCGGGCTCGTTTACCTTCCCTTGCATTGCCTGTAGTCTGAGAGTCTTCATCAAAGTCAATCTGGGGTGTTGTAGAAGTGGACGCAGATGCCATCGGCAGGACGGGTTATCTCGCCAATGATTGGGTCAGTGAATGCGATGTAGAAGAATTTTCAAGGCCAGGGGAGGCAAGTGGAAACGTTGCTGCTTGTCACTGTTGATTCTACGATGCGATTTTCAATGCCCTAATTGAAGGCGGCAAAGCTGGATGAGCACGGAGACTCATTTAAGATCTTTGGGCCGAAACAAGCATGTTTGAGGACAAAGGCACTTTGATATCTGCTAGGTATCGTTTTACGTTCTTAACCGGATAGTGCTGCTTCTAAGACTGGCTTGTCGTTTTCTACAGTTCTGTCACTGAGGCAGCATGGTATAAAAATGATTGTATTGAGTCTTCTTGCAAACAAAAACTAGGCAAAGCCTTCGGAAAGGTTTCAAAGGGGAGGGAAAGCCACCGGACGACCTGTTGTTCGTTGCCCAGAGACCACATCGTACTCGGCGTCGGGTTTGGCAAGCGACTTCTGCGCTATCTCAGGTGTTGTTGCCATTGTGGGTGGGCCCGCGGCCTGCGGTGGTATGTCATTGTCACTAGTTTTCGGTCGATGTCAGCACTGGTTTGGTAAAAGCTGAGAGGGGAGGGGTAGGAAACTTACTGCTGCGAGGAAGTCTTCGAGCTCGATTTCCTCGTCTGATTCAACCAGGGGACCAAAGCGGTCCTGCCACCAGTGCTGGATGATAGTGCAGGCGCGAGTCCAGCCAAATTGGAAGACTCCTCTCTCGAGTCCAGTCACGAAGAGGGTGAGAATCGTGGCGGCGACCAGAAGGAGGACGTACGTCATGGGCGAAAGATTGAACGCCCAGGAGAGGCGAGAGAGCTTCATTGTTGGTTCGTTTGGATTCGGCATTTGAAGATGGCTATCTGGGGGAGGATGTTGTGGCTCTGAAGGTAGATTTGGTGACACTCCCGCAGGCGTAAACACTGGGCTATCATCCCGGTCAGTGCCCCTCTACGCAGCCACATTCGCTCCGAGATGCCTACCGGTATGCCTCTCTTATCAACGATCTAATCTAACCGAGCCCCTCGCTAATCTGTCGAAAATTTGCGCCGCCCACGCTTACCTAAACACCTCGCACGGGCCACAGGGGAAGGGTTTATAAACCCTCTCCGCTCCCTCTCTCGTACACCACCTTCGTAGCTTTTTCTTCCATAGATTAGATAGTTGCGTTTGAGCGTTCCACACCGTCTTCTTCACAACATTTAGCCCCTGACGGCCCCCGACCCGCTAACAAACTGTGTAGTGCATCAGCTTTTACAGATTCAAGGTACGTTCTCCTCCCACAACATTAGCCGGCTTCGGCACCCCGTTCTGCTAACTCCATCAATTCGTCTTGCTTGCAAGGCTTTTGAGGGAGGCAATAACTGTGACTTGATGTTTTGAAGGATTGTGACGTATCTTGCTTTGCTGTAGCCTTGTTGTTGACGTGTTGTGAGTCAGTGTAGCCCGAGCAGCGCCATGTGAGGGCGCAGGTTTCACATCAGGGCACGGCATGTCAGGTAGATGATTTGAATTCCTTATCCAGTCTTACAGAATCATCTAAAACTAAGTGATCATGTTATTAAACTGCTACATCCCTCTAGAGCTGCTGTTACCTGTTGACTCTGGCGCTTGCTGTGCTGCAGCCTCCGTGTTGAATTCCGTGCAGATTTGTATCCCGCAAACTGATGATTATAAGGTATCTCACCTTCCCTTGAATCGCTCGGTTTATAGTGAAGATCACCACGAGGTAGCCACCCGCCCTCGCGATTGCGACGGTCGCCTTGGTGTTCGAGGCGGCCGTGGTCGTCCAAGTCCGAGCAGAGAACGCCTGAGGAAGGGCGCCAATCAAACCCACGCAACTCTGATAGTAGAAGGTAAAAGGGTCGAAGCGATTAAAGCCATGGATGGCAGCCTCCTAGAGATGGTACAAGCCAGCTTCGAGCCAAGTCATCGTTAGAGCGCAGTTCACCCGCGTATCGGCGAGGTTGGCGATCCGCCTGCCTTCGTTACCTTAGTGTCCAGGCCCGAACAGATCTCGTACTTGTATTTAATTTCTCTTGTCCTCGATGGCGACGCATCTGACAGCTTGATCATGGCACACCATCTGCTCAGATGCTCTGGCCAAAAAGCGACCGACCGCATACGCAACAGTACACAACCCGAAACCACAGAACCTCAGATCCATCGATATTCTTTAAGACCATCCCACCAACCGCAGTCGTTTCCGTCTCTCGAAACACGCCAGCAATGTTGCGCGCGAGGGTCGCGACGTCGCGACCGGCTGTCTCTCAAAGTCCTAATCCGTGCTCAATGAACGCAAGTATGCGACCCATCTAATCTATCAAAGACTCTGAGCTTGTTGGACTGACTTCAGATAGGTTCTTCTCGGTCAATATCCCGTATCGGCTACTATGCGCGGCCTCGGCTCGGCGTGCTTTCCCAGGAGCCAGTCTTCGACCTACATCCTACGACCGCGTTCACGCAATCACCACAACCAACAATTTTTCCACCGCTAGAGCAGCTTGCTGCGGTTTTTTGCGAACATACACTCCAGACGATATCTACATACAAGCGCAATCGAGCAGTTTCAGGGACCACTACGCACCATTCTGCAACCCAGAATGACACGACATCGAGAACAAACATCGCTGCGCTTTGTGCTGGAACCACAAAAGTCCAAATCCGAAGACTGATGGTATTACAGAACGTTGAGCATAGCGGGTCAGCCTCCAGGAGAACACGCGTCTTGGGTTGAAGCGGAGATAGGCGTAATGTGCCGATTACAACGCGCCGCTGTCGTCGATTTGACTGATTCCGTTTGCTTATGCTGTCGCAGCTTTGCTATCGGGACGACCTGACGCGTACGCGGTCACACTAGGCTGTTCGCTCTATGTCCGATAGCCATTGCATACAGGCGTCTACCTACGGTATCCAACCCAAGCGCAACTTTGATGGGAGTCAAAGAAAATCAGGTAGGATAACTTGCGTCTTTACCCTACAGCGCTTAGCCCATACCTTCTCATATGCGCTAACTTATATGCTTAGGCCATGTCCAACTTCCCGCGACCGACTCAACGTACCGTACACTTCCCCGCATATATTCCGCGCAACGAGCGCGAGGAAATAAGTTTGAGCGAGGAGCTCTCATATCAACACTGGCGGTGTGATAGGTGGACTCAGGTTTTCTGAGTAGGCGTTAGGGACACAGGAACAGTAATGGCATCTCGTCCCATGAATGGACGCAGCATATTCAGACTACTTCCAATCCATGCTGGAGGACATCAGATCCATTCCCGTCGAGCAAACTCGCTCCGTACCTAGGCACACTCCCTAGCAGAAGACCCTGGTCGCTGGCGGGCAAAATTCTCTGTTGACACAACAAAAGCCGACTGAGGCAGACCTCCGGCACACGCGATGGTATTTGCAATTGGGGTAAATCTAGTTTTCAAGGCAAGAAACTAGACTCTGGGATTTTTTGATTGAACTCTTGACCCTTCGGTTTTCTTCAAAGAGGTGCTGTGGTATAGAGCTAGTAGAAGGACTCGAGACACTTCATGTACCCTTGTTCTCATTCCATGAATAAGTCAATGGGCGCATATCCCACAATTACTTGCTAAGTTGATCTCACACTCTCGTAACTGTACCATCATACCCCAACTGTTGGACGAGGATATAAGCGAGCTACCAATGGAGCTCCAGTACGCGTCCCTTTGCTTCAACACCAACGATTGAACCCTGGCCCCAAGGCCAACAGTGCCAAAGTACTACGTGTCGCTCTTCGTTCGGCGCTCACAGCATACCAAAACCATTTCAACGACGTCATATCAGTCTCCTCCCTCTCTGACAGCCTTCACCGCGCCTTGGCCTTCCACTTTCACCTCGAAAGGCGCAAATTTTCGCCGCCTCGCTTACTAAAGTAGCCCTTAGCGCCTCCTGCCTAGGGTATATAAACTCCCTCTGCCCCTCCGCTCCACCTCTTCTTCTTCTTCATTCGCTTCGCTTCCCTTCCCTTTGAAGCCAAGTCTTTGCGTCGACCAGGAAAGAAATCTTAGCTCGTTGTTGGCATGAGGGTTTTTTACTTCTATTTGAACCCTTGCTCTTTGAGGCCTCCTGGCGACTCGCATTGACTGAATGGTGTGAAAGCCATTCAACCCAATTTTTGACACCCGCGCTGCGAGTTCGGGGCTTGCTCTAGATCTCGTGGCGCATCACTATATCTTTTCATTCTGCTCAAGGCTTGCCTTATGCTTTAGGAAGGGAATGTGTCTTCACTGGGATGAAACCATCGCGTACCCGGCGGGTTCGTGCCTGTTCATGGTGGCGTTGGGTTCACCCGGGCTCAACTGATTGCGCCTTTGCTTTACAGGGAGGTATAGTGAGCCACGACCGCGTGTTGACACTCTCGAATGAGAGCACCCAAGACCAGTGATCGGGGGAAGACGGATGGCAACCTCACATCAAATCCAATATCGCTCGTGACGCACTCTGCGCCGGAATCATTAATTTTCTTTCAGTGAGTCATGTCACAGCCTCCCCGGTCTGGTAGTTACCACATCTCTGCCTCATTCTTTCAAGAGTCTCGCGGCATCGTCGTTACATATATAGATGGAGACTTGTGGATTCTACATATCACAGCAATTCGTCACGGAGGGAGACCGGAAGTCAATGGAGAGGAGAGAGTTGTTCAATCATTAAACCCCGAAGGGCGCAAAACACCAACTTTTCAAGGGCCAAGCCCCAACGGTTCTGTTGTTGTTGCTGCTGCTGCTGCTGCTGCTTTTCCACATCCCCAAATCTTCTCCTTCACCCTCCTCCATCTCCTGGTGGTTGGGGCAGGACAGGGCGGCAGCGGAGGCGGCTTGGCGGCTAGGCGGAGGAGGGGGCCTGTGGCGGGCGGTGGGCGGGGAGGTAGGCGGTACCGTTGCCGTCGACCTATTGTCGGCTTAGTCAGAACTCAATGGTATAGTAGGCATTCAAGTCTTCAAGTGACAGAGTGAGGGTATCATACCACGATGGTCCCGGCGCGGGCACTGGCACGCCAAAAGGCGGCGAGATTTCGGAGGTTGTGGGCCTCAGCCCAGGAGGTCCACCAGGCGGCAGTCTCGTAGTGCCCATCTCGGGCGACAGGCATGGCGGCGGCGGGGTTGAAATTTGTTTTTGATAGTCTGTCATACGCAGAAAGTCAACTGGTGAACACTGGCTTCCCAATTAATGGCATTCAATGGGAAACCATCTTGATCAGGGTCCAGGAGTCCTCAATTCAGCAAAACTTACAAGATGTGTATGTGGCCGACCTGAAAAGCAAAGTTTCGAGAGCGAGGGAGCAGTAGAATGGCGGCTATACGCACGGACCGCAGCGCTCTTTCACTTGAGCAAATCTACCAATAGCTCGCCAAGGAGCATCTATGCTCTGTACTCGTTTCAACTGTTCTCACAACTTGCTTCAGCCTACACTAGTACCAAGTTCTCCCTGACTCACACTCCTCTCACCCCCAATGGATCGAACAGTTCTTGCTGTAGTTGACGCCTAGATGGGGTTTTTTCCAAGGGCCTTGCTTGCTGACTGTTTGTGAGCGCTGTTCCCAGTCTGATGCCTATATGTGCGCGCTGCTTGGCCCGTCCCGGTTTCCCCATACCAAAAAACTCGGGTGCCTGGAATGGGCGCCCCTTGCCGGAAGGACGTCCAACGCGCCATCGACTGTCAGCCCAGATTGTCCTGTTGCCAGGCTCTCTGGGTGAGATCCCTCTGGTTGTATCTCTAAGACGGCGATTGGTTCCCTGTTGCAACTGGTCTTCATTGACTGCGCGCGGCGGCGGTTTGGCAGGACGTCCAACCGGGCTTCGAAGCTTTGGTGGAGAGGTGGGCGGCTTGCGAAGACGGATCCTACTCCTGTACGTGGTGCGAGCTACGAACCTGTCCCTGGTCTGAGACCAGTGGGCAGAGCCAATGTAGGAACGCAGCCTGTAAGTCTTGCATTCCGTTCTGTTGTCGAATGACGAAGATGTAGCACTACCAATAGCTGTGCAACCAAGCTGTGCTCGCTTCGAACGCAATTCCCAAAACGACCCGAGCACCAGTGAGCATCTCGGCGACACCCAGCGCAACCGACGTCGAGCGGCGATGAGGAAGGAGCGATGGCTACAAGCATGATTCGGTGATAACTGCGCGAATGAAGGATCCAGTAGCGCGCAGAGGGGGTATTCAAAAATGATTGTGTGATGATTGTATGACCATTGTTTTTTAGCGACCATAAATTCCTATAAAATAATTATATTAACATTTTATTCTTTAAGATTATAATTTTTTTTAAGACTATAATATAACTATTATAAACTAAGGTTAAATTTAGACTTTTAATATTTTAAGTGCCTTATAATATAGGACCTATATTGCCTTATAAATACTATAAGGTAATATAGTCTAGGAGCAAACTTTACCTAAAACTCATTATTTTCGACTTTTTAGGGGAATTTATTAAGGTTTAAGCGGACTAGGGATATACTAAAAAAAGGGCTTAGTAGTAAATACTAAAATTTAGGTGTAAGTTAGTTTATAATAGTTAGATTATAGTTTTAAAAAAAATAATAACTCTTAAAAAAATAATACTTATACTAAAATTTATAACTTTTACTTACTTATTATTCACTTTTCAAAATTGTTGCCTTACAGTCTTAGCAAGATTATCATCTTACAGGCATTTTGAAATACCGCCTATGCGTGGTACTGTCGGGATGGGAAGTACAATACACTTGACTGGACAGCCACCCCATCTGTGCATCAATCTCTTCCCACGAAGCGCAAGGTCCCGAACAAAGACGAGGGGGTACACATTGTATGCGTCCCAGAACATATGTTCAGGTGGCGAGCTGGTACATAGCATAGAAAATCAACATGCCTATATCCGGCATTGATCGAAGTCGATACACTCCTGAATCGGATTCTGGTGAAGCTGTAGTATTTATCATGTGTAATCATGAATCTTTAACCATTTAACTACAGGATGCGCAAAATGTGACACCTCGTGCTGGTGAGCAAATTCTCGTTGCTTTTGAAATGGTCAATAGAAAACATCTTCCCAAATCTTTGAGGCTGGGAGTGAACATTATCAAAGAGTTCAAAGTCCGCCACACGTAGAAAGTTGTTGCAAACAGCCGTCAAACAATCCTACAAGACATCACCAAGAGTGTCCGGTAGCTTATTGCAATCTACATGACTCTCCCATTGTGAATTCATAAGTGATGAAACAGTTCGTTGCTGGGTAGCTTGCAAAATCTCTCATGATTATCCGAGTTGTAAGGATTGCTATCTGAGCCTACGTTCAGGAACGCAATGTCTACAATGAATTCACAAATACCAGAAGAGGTGATCATCTTCGCGTTCATTTGACAGCAATACCAGTGGTTCGAAGGAAGGGAATGCGATGGCAAAAGTCAACACCAAACGGTTCATCACGTTCGACGGAAGATGAAACGGCATTGTGAAAACAAACAATCGGCCTATGTTACGAGAGAAATGGGTTAACTGCGAACCTTCCATGCTCGGTCTACAACACCTATCGAATGATGGTGATTTAACACAGAATGAGCTTGTACTAAAATCGACTTCCTGAGACCTCCGATGCTGCGTCGCGATGGGTCTAGTGGTCGAGTAGAAAGAACCTTGTTGGGGTGATATGGAGACGACAATACTACTATCTCATGCCTTCTCATACGGGAGTTAACGTGCTCGTCGTCCGTCTAGTTCTGCTACCTGAAATTCTTCTATTGCTACGGGATATGTAAGAGGATCGCCCAATGCAGATCTACATCTCGCGGGAAAACCCTGAGCCGAGAGCTCTCCGCCTGTTATGCCAATTCACATGCCATGATGCCCTTTCTGGAAGTGTCCTCAATTGAATCGCAGCGACAGGTTCGGAAGACTTCGTGCTGTGTAGCGCTGAAATTTTGACGTATGAAAGTTCGCTAGGCTCACGGTAGTCGGTGAGCAGCGCCATCGCTTCGTTGATCCGGCGAGTAAGGCCATTATCATAGTACACATATCGCGATCGAGCAGATAATGTAGAAACAAACTTCCATGTATAGACGTGAGAAGGAAGATCGAATCCAGAATGGGTATATCTGTACCTTGATGACGGAGTCTACCCGTTCGGCGGCGTGGCTCGGGGTAGGCGAAGTACAGTAGACAGTGCTGATCTCCTCCAGCACGAGCGACCACGTGTCTCGCCCTTTATGACAGATATCCATATATCCATGATGCCCGCGCTGTGAACACTTGCAGCTTGTCTGCCATCTGTTGTCTCATCGATCCCTCATCAGCCTTTCAGCGCCCTTCGATGTCCTATCGTCACTTCAGCCACATACGTCAACTCATCCTCACACATCACGGCCCGGGAATGCGGTCGCAGAGATGGTGTGGTATACATCGTGTTATGTGATCCCCGATTCGTAGGATACTTTGTCGGATCGCAGATATGGTCCTTGTCCTCGGCTGCTGGTCCACGCCTCGCTCGATGGAGAAGCTGAACGGTCCCTCAACTCCGATCCGCATACTCATCGAGAGAGTTCTATTTCCCCGAGTGAGAGCCTGTTCACTGGGTGTGGGGTAGCGCGCAAGGTAGGTCGTATCGAATGACATGAATCTCGCTGTTGGCGAGATAGTAACGAATCGAAGTCTGGTCTTTGATTTGGCATTAGCGTTGTTATAACCCACAGGGAACCAGAAAGGTACCTTCCCATTGATCCAGGAATTCGCAAATCTATGCACAGCTTTCCAAGCGCTTATTCCAATGGTGAATACACCACTTCCTGGAGATAGTACCATTCAGCCGCAATAGCTGAGTTATCCAGATGGTCTTCTTGCTTTGGATGAACACCCGGGCCCATCAAAATCTATTACCACATGGATAGGGGTAGATATAGACCTCGAGAGCTGTGTTGCATCATCACCGTCTGCGTGGTCTTGCCGGAGGAGCGTTCGGCCACGGTAGCATTGAGCCGTGCGGTCTGTGAGTGGCTCTCCTATATCGTCTCTTTGAAAGACCACCCTTGCATTGATCTCTCGCGATCGCAGCGGCAGTTCCGGTTGCTGGGCGTCTTCGGCGGCTAGGATCGGACGTGGCCCGCATACGGGTGATCGTGTTTGCGGCTTCGCTTCCTGTATCGGTCAGTGTATGCTAGCTCCTGCTCGTGAGGACAAAAAGGGCTTACTTGCAATCTGTGTCTTACGGTCCGTGTCGGGTGGTTTTGGTGATGACATTGCAGCAGCTGTTCGCAGGAAGAGTGGGGAGCGCGGCAAGAAAAGCGCGCGTGCTGGAGCGCAGATCAGCATACTCAGAATATCAATTACGATTAGTCGTGAATGAAGAAACTATGACTCCTTTCTTGTTCAAAGTCTGCAAGAAGAAGATCTACAACAATATGACGGACGCCCCGCCCAGGTATATCCTTCGGCTGCCATCCGTTCACTCCACTAGCGGGGCTCAGTCAGCACTGAGGACGCCTCCAAGGGACTGCATGGACTGCGAAGGTGGTTCTGGAGGAATCTGATCCCCGCCCACAGCACGGTGCCTTCCCGGGCGTTCGAGGCTCTCTGGCTAGATGCAGCCTCTGGCATGATAGGAGATGATTGGCAGCTGCCCCAATGGTCATTCATACACAGTGGTGAGCACGCCATCGCTGGAAATCTCCGGACCGTGACTCCCCGCTGCACTGGCCACTGCTCTCAGAACTACTTAAAGTGGCCTGACACACAGTCTCCTTCTTCTCTCCTTCACCTCACTTCTCCGGGCATCGAGCTCGCAAACATCTCATTTTCCTCGATCTTGCTCATCCGTTCCATTCTCCCACAACCCTCTCATCCTGCTCAACCTTCCTATGCTTCTCTGTAGTCGTGTTGTCGTCGACGATATATCCATCGGCAGTCACGACGTCACCAGTGTCCCACTTCACGGGCACCGATCAACACAAGAAGCCCCTCGCGCGTCTCACACGGCGTCTCATTGGTACGCATGCTGCTGCATTCCTTGTTGTTCCCACTGACCTTGCGCCTTCATCAGACAGCTGGCACACACTTCCGACCGTCACCGTCAGCTATTTGCATGTCGCGTGACAGGTTTCACGCTGGTTCACTCATGGACCTGACCTCGAGGCCGCACAGGTATGTTCGTGAGAGATCCATTCACCGCCGCTCCTTCGCTGACTCAACAAGTCTCAGTTTCACAGGACTTACGACATCGACGGTGCTCTGGCTTCTCCAGTCAGAAGTCCCACCCTGACATGCTCGAAGGCGAGTAAGTAGTACCTTCCCAGAACCCATTCTGCGCTAACGCTCACCTGGCAGATTCATTCGGCGGCTAATTACGATACAGCACACCCAGAACCACGAACTCCTGCTGTACATCTCGCAACGTAAGTTTCCATGCTCAGTTCACTTTTCTCGTCGCTTACAACCATGTTCAGACGCAACGATCAATTATCTTGCGTTCAACAAACAATTCGGGATGACGCGATGAGATCCTGCACTCAACAAACAATTAGGGATGATGCCCTGATGATCTCATGGTCAACAAACAATTGGGATGACGCCTTTGGTGCTTCGCAGACAGTGATCAGTTGAGAATGATACGAGTTGTTCTTCTTCGCCATTTGAACCCATGACTTCCGTGATGTGTGCTGTTTCTGTCTGTTGTGACTAGGCGGCTGATTCCTGCCCTCTACGTAGGTCGTGGTATGTTCGCCACTAAGCACGATGACGATTGAGCTCTTCAGACATGGGCCAACACGTGGAAACTTTCGCAGGTCAGTGTTTAACGTGCCCAGTGCTTGAATTGAATAGACTGCCTTTTATCACTAACCGCGGGCTAACCTGCCAGACTTTCTCAATGGGACTCATCCGCAGACCGCTCCAGGCCGCCAGCGTTGTTTTACCCTAGTGACCGGAGATGAAACTCGCCTACCCTCCTGAACGTCTTCAGATACCTAGGGTATTCTTCTAGAGGGAAGGAGGCTTGTTTCTCACGGTGGAGGCTGACAAACGACATTGAAGGCGAATGGCCTATGGCATTCGGTAAGTGAAAAAAGTTATCAAGGCGGGAGTCAATCAGCACGTTGTCTTTTGCTGGACATAAGATAGTTTGAAACGACTTCAACATTGTCCAGCCTTGTAGGAGACACATGAAACTGTATTTGGCTACGTAGAGAATCTCGAGACTCTCATGACCATGAATTGATGCCTTCCATCAAGAACAGCCAATGGTCCGATTCAATGCAACTCGACAAGTTGCCACCAAGCAGAGCTGTCCTTGAACTGCGATACCAAAGAAGAGAAGGTGCTCAGCACCCAGTGGTAAGGCTCTGCCCAACGGAGCCCCTGCTAATATATTTTTATTAATAATACTATACTTAGCCTTTATATTCTATACTAGGTAGAACTAGTCTTTTATAATTTTAGGATTTTTGTATTTAGCTCTTAAATAGTTATACTTTTAATTAAACTTAACTTTTAGCTTAGGTATTTACTTTATAAAGCTTTTTATCTAGTTTATACTAATAGGGTCTTAATAATATATAGTAAGTAGAGAATTAGCTATATCTTAAATAGTAGTAAGCTAGGGTAGAAATTTTTATATATCTAGGTCAAGTATATACTAAA